>WOVY01011739.1:0-66671 GCA_013436015.1 Rhipicephalus annulatus | reverse complement strand
GAAGGGCTTGAATTCACCCATTTGACTCGACCGCCTATCACCAAAAAAGTTAACTGTAGTTAATTTCTATAATTACTCCCGTAATTATTGTTTGTACGCATGAAGATTCCGTCTGCCAGGAAAGGCAATGCCACAAGTATCATGCAGATACCTCCTTTCTGTGATTTCAAAAAATAGTGGGCACATTTATTGAAACACCCTGTATATTGTGTATACAGTGATAACTTTGCCCCCCGCGGTAGTCTAGTGGCTAAAAACTCGGCTTCTGACCCGCAGGTCACGGGATTGAATCCCGGCTGCGGCAGCTGCGTTTTCGATGGAGGCGGAAATGCTGTAGGCCGTGTGCTCAGATTTGGGTGGACGTTAAGGAACCCCAGGTGGTCGAAATTTCCGGAGCCCTCCACTACGGCGTCTCTCATAATCATATGGTGGTTTTGGGACGTTAAAAACCCACAAATCAATCAATAGTGAGAATTGCGAGAGATGACGTGATAATGCATTTTTTAGATGTACGCGGAGAACGGTCAAGTATATTGTTTTAAAATGCGCTATTACTTGATGTAACAATACTAAAGTGTGTTTAACTTTCAGAAACCGTGTTGTTTAACCTTGTTGGCTGTCTTCCGCAAGCACATGAAAGGAGCCAATCACTGTAGCCAACTCCCATCCACTAATCAGGCTTAATCCTGATTCAGCAGCGCGCCATGAGGCCCTGGTATCATACTTGCTGATTTTGGATTCCTTCTGTGTTTTAGGATCAGACAATTGTGTTAGCGGCATTTTTCACCTGGTCTCTGGGATTTCATTTTTGTGTAGAAAACAAGTGGGGAGAGCGAGGGGTCTCTTTTTTATTAAAATGAATTTTCCGCGAATCGAAATTTGTCATCAAAATTTCCTTCACTGTTAAAAAGACACCACTCACAATCTGGCTGTCGTTATTTTGAAATCTGTTAAATTCAGCAGGTGAAGTACTTCGATAAGCATTGCACATAAAAAGCACCATATTAGGGTCCCGTTGCCGGTGTATGCTCAAAACGCCCCGCTCGTCTTGTAACGTGTGTGTGCGTGTGCGTGTGTGTGTGTGTGTGTGTGTGTGCGTGTGTGTGTGTGTGTTGTTTGTTGTGTGCAAGTGTGTGTGTGTGCGTGTGTGTATGTGTACGTGCGTGTGCAAGTGTGTGTGTGTGGGCTTATGTGCGTGTTTGTGCGTGCATGTGTGCAAGTGTGTGTGTTGCGTGCATGTGTGTGCGTGTGTGTGTGCGTGCGTGTGTGTGCATTTGTGTGTGTGTGTGCATTTGTGTGGTGTGTGTGCGTGTGTGGTGCGTGTGTGCACGTGTGTACGTGCGCGTGTGTGCAAGTGTGTGTGGTGCATGTGTGTACGTGCGCGTGTGTGTGACGTGCGTGGGTATGCGTGTGCGGTGTGTGTCAATGCACGTCCGATGTTCGAAACGTCCGGAGCCCACCGCTGCGGCGTCTTTCATAATCATATCTTGGTTCTGGGACGTGAAACGCCAAATATTATCATGTTGTAAAATCTCAGAAAAGCGAGAAGAGTACGAGATGAATAGACACCATAGCTCGAGTGATGCGTGTTCCTTCTCTATATTTTTCTTTATTATCATTTTGTGCCTCGTGTCTTCGTGTGTTCTTGCAACAATGCCGTCATGCTCCGAAAGCGAGTGTCTTAGTAACTGGCTCACACAAACATGGCCTGCAGAGAGTGAATACATGCGACCCACATAAGCTCCTCAGACCTGAGGGCAATGTCCGCGCGATTCGTTACTCGGACGAAATGTCGGCATGTTGCCTTCCCATGACGCTAAAAATTTGTGTATTTTATTCACAAATTCACAATAATTGTCCTCTGGACGACAGGCGCACTGAGTCTATAGTCTACAGATGAAGCTGTGTTTTTCGTCAAAAAGTGAGAAACAGCTAGTGCGCCTGAGCAAGGGTCTCAAACATGCAACCCGTGCACCTCTGGCTGCAGCGTTCCTGCCCGCACATGTATTTTACACCCATATTGTTGTCTTTTTAATAAGTGTGTTTAATGAACACACGCGTGAAGAGTCGGAAGAGCATATTAATTTTCTTAGGCACGTCACGTGGTCATCATATGTTAGAACATCACAGTCAAAAAGCGAAAGCTGGAAGAAGGGCATTTATAGTGACATTATAGAAAAACTCTTTGGGGCCAATAATACGAGTGGTACGCTTGCGAGGTACCCACAACGCCATGATTCGATGCGGGGATTCCAGATGACGAACAATTATGGTTGAAGTGTTTTTTTCTTTGTTTTGATGGGTTGGAGGCGTTCAACGGCCGACTTGTTACGCAATTCGTATTATGTGAAGCCTGGTTACAACATTCGCGTTCTGTGACACTGCCTTGTTATTTAATTTTATTCTTTCTTCTACGTACCATGCTATATTACGTATGTTAACGCGGGTTCCTCCCCGACATAACGCTTGTATATAGGGTCTTTTTGCGAAGGAATTTTGAGCACCATGGCATGGCTCTGCCGTATAGAATTCTGGGCAGCCATGGACCGAGCATGGATTCGAACCCCGCTAAATCCTGGATATTTCTTCTTATTGCGCGTTACTCAGACACGGCGGAGGCAGGTGACAACTCCCTTGTTGTGATCCCGTAACATCTTTCGCTGTAAAACCAAATATTGCTGAACCGGCATCCATACTGTACTCCTTATGGAAATCACTGTCGATAAGTTTCTTGAAACCTGACCCCAAACCTCTCATCAAGAACCATGCACCAATGTACAAGATACGGGGAAAGGCCTCCTTTCAAATGCAAACGTTAGCCCACATTTTGCTCAAACTGCCCATTGCCGCCTCTTTTCTAACTTTCTTAACCCGCCCGGCCCGTCGGGAGGCTAAATTTGGTGACTGCGGCCCGCTATTAGAGTTGAGTTGCCATATTGTTGTAGAGTAACAAGGGGTCAGAATAGGATAAATGCGTTACCTGCGGTGCAAGCTCTAGTAAGCTTAGCCACTAAGCAACCACATAAATGTATAATTTTCGAGGCTTAACGTCCCAAAACAACCATATCTCCACCATATATCATGAGAGACGGCCGTATAGTGCCTCCCTCAGGAAATTTCGATCTCCCGGTGTTCTTTAACGTGCACCCAAATCTTAAGCACGCGGCTCTCCCGCATTTTCGCCTCCATTGAAAATGCGGCCGCCACGGCAGCGGGATTCGATCCCGCGACCTGCGGGTCAGCGGCCGAGTGCCTCAGCCACTAGACCATTGTGGTGACAACCGTTGGTGGTGGCGGGGGGGGGGGGGGGGACTCTAACACGAGACAGCCAATAAAACAACGGGATGAAAACGAAACAACGCGAATTAAGTTAGAATACCAACCATGTATCAGCCTTAGATGGCGAATTAAGTTAGAATACCAACCATGTATCAGCCTTAGAGCAATGTAAATATATCACGTAACTGGAGTTCGATCAAGTAACGAATTTCAGCACCTCAAAAGAGCTGGCTGCGGTTATATATGTCAATGTCAGCACGTTATTCGAGCCCCACCGCAGTGGTCTAGTGGCTAAGGTACTCGGCTGCTGACCCGCAGGTCGTGGGTTTCGAATCCCGGCTGCGGCGGCTGCATTTCCGATGGAGGCGGAAATGTTTGTAGGCCCGTGTGCTCAGACTTGGGTCCACGTTAAAGAACCCCAGGTGGTCGAAATTTTCGAAGCCCTCCACTACGGCGTCTCTCATAATCATATGGTGGTTTTGGGGCGTTAAACCCACACATCAATCAATCAATCAATCAATCAATCAATCAATCAAGCACGTTATTCGAGTGTACTCACAAGCGTGTAGATGCCGCACGCGAAGCTCCCCTTGCGCACCGACAGCCAGCAGCAACAGGTGCGAAGCAGGGCCATCCGAGCTAAGGCAGCGAAGGCTACCCGCGGAGGCGCATCGCAGGCAAGTCACGTGTTAGGCAGGCACACGGTCTTCGGCGGGCGCGCCGACCCGCTCGACGGTTCGCGCCAGTCTGCACTTTGCCTTCGGGGCAGCGATCGCGGCGCACTCGGCGCCTCGCCGGTAGGGTCGCGCTGGTCGCGCTGTTCCCTAAAGGTTCTTCACTCTGTCTCCTCCCGGGCTACGTTACCCGAGAGAACGGCACGGCAGTGAAACGTAAAGACGGTCACCGCACGAACGCAAGCGCTGACTCATATACTGAAGTTTTATTCAGAAGCTCAGGACAAATTTATTTATCTATTAATTAATTTATTTATTTATTTATTTATTTATTTATTTATTTATTTATTTATTTATTTATTTATTTATTTATACTGCTGTCGCCTTTCGAGTAATGGCAGGGGTGGCATCATAAAACCAGTTGGCATACAGATTAACGCTAAACTGCGTCAATTGGCATTAGTGACTAGGTACACTAAAGCAAAACAAGAGAAATAATGTACCCATTAACATACAAGATTTATTTATGCTGCAACGCGATCGAACTAAAAGTGATGCCTAAATTTTTTCTTTCTTCTTCTTTATTTTTTCTATTTTTTAGTGTGTAAATACGTGAGTGAACATTTTGGTCAGCGCTTCTCAATAATACTTCAGTTAAAAGTCCTTGCTTGCGCTCGAGCAGTAAAACTTGGTTGTTGTCTTCATTTTTTTTTTGCCAAGCCATTTTTTTTTTTATGCTGCGCGAGCCACCACCGTCACCACCCCGGCCGGCTCAACCACGACGTCTGGTGAGAAATAGGAATGGGAGGGTCGCCTCACCAGTTTTAGGGATATTACCCAGCATTACAGATAGGTCATGAGCTAATATTCATCACTGCACTAAATACTGAACAAAAGCAGGCGGTCACGTGACGACAGCTACAGACCAGAACGTTCCCGAACACGGTAATCTAGAACATCTGTTACCCAGAGCTTATATCCGTCGCGCTGCAAGTTTCGGGGGCAGGGCAACTCTGGAACATGTGCTGTGGGAGTCTTTTCTTCTGTTCTACTCCTTCCCTGTCCTGTATTTTTTCTGATGTTGCGCTGTAAGAAAGTTCACGATGGATCCTAACCAACTGGCCCAACTTACCGTCTTGCTGCTGTGGGAGTCGCGGTGAGAGAAGTGGGGCTCCAGACGAGGACGCCGCCTCGAACCAAACGCGCTGGGAGAGTGCATTGCCATGCCCTCGAGGACCAACTGTGGGCCATCCAGCGGACCGAGGCAGCCGCCAGAGCTCAAGGGCTCGTGGCCGACACCTAGGCGGGGATATTTTGACCGGATCCCTGAATAACTTGCCGACTTGCTCGCTAGATTTCGTGCCGACCGGTTGTGCCCCCGCGATCTTCGACGGCAGCGCAGCTCTGGCCGACTGGGCTCCCCCCTACGCCATCTCCTGACGCCGACAAGAGCTCTCGCCGAGTGGTGCCCCGCCCACGGACTTCCTGCTACCGTGTCCATCGTTCATATCTCCTCTTTACTTCCGTCGGTCGCTGTCCCTGCGCCTATCATTTCCTATAATTTTAATCCTATCATTTTAATCCTTTTTAAACCCATCCCTAGCGAGCTACTGTTGAGTTGTCGCACTCTGATGCAGACAGTTACGGGGCTCACTTTTCCCTTTAAGAATCACAAAATAATAATAACAAGAAGAAGAAGAAAAAGAAGAAGAACTCACCCGGACATTTATGGGCAAAACTCC
The DNA here is from genome assembly GCA_013436015.1 of Rhipicephalus annulatus. Classification (NCBI taxonomy): domain Eukaryota; kingdom Metazoa; phylum Arthropoda; class Arachnida; order Ixodida; family Ixodidae; genus Rhipicephalus; species Rhipicephalus annulatus. The sequence continues at coordinate 60,976 of WOVY01011739.1, read as the reverse complement.
TTCCGCCGTGGGTCGTACATGCCGTGTCGCGTATCCATCTCTCGTCCGTCCGTCCGTCCGTCCGTCCGTCCGCCCGTCCGTCCATGCGACTGAGAGTCTCCCAGCGGAGACCATCGCCCCACTCGTCATCATTCACGTCGTGGATGTGCTGTGAATGCTTTTATTTTAGCTGATGTATTAGACAAACAATTCTTGACTCCGGGGTGTCAGTGGAAGTGTCGACAAGCAAACTTTGTCTTTGTCAAAGCGAAAGCTGCTTTCCGCGTATGCTTAACGCCTGCATCCCCCTTTCCCACGTCAAAAGGAGAAGAGCGTATGAGACCAAGCGCGGAGAAAACATCGATTTATTGATCGATACGTGGGGTTTAACGTCCCAAACCACCATACGATGATGAGAGACACCGTGGTCCAGGACTCCGGAAATTTCGACCGCCCGGGGTTTCTTAACGTGCACTCAAATCTGAGCACAAGCGGAGAAAAAAGAGGGTGGGTGGAAAGGAATGTATATACAGTAGAGGTTGACACGCCAAGCTCAGTAAACGATGTCGTATACGATACAAAAACGCTCATGTGTACAGAGAATCGTGTGAAACACACAAGGTCAAAATAAATCCAAAGCACCCACAAAAATTTCTGAGACTTCAAGGGAACAAAATTGTCGTTACCATAATCTCGCTAAGTTACTAACACAGATTAAGATGTTGTTTTATAGCTGAAACGCATTGGAAGCGATCTTAGCATACTCGTGGTGTGAAACGGCTGCAAAAGGATGCCGTTGCTTTTTCTTTAACGATCCGCAACTTTCCGTTCCGCAACAAGCCCTTAATACTCTGTCATGGAGCACTACATGCGTCAAATGTCACTGCGTCGGTGACGTTTATTGTATGACTACGTAACTTCAAATACGGCGTTTTGAGGTGGACTCTCGCATTCCACGCGTAATCCGGAACAAGACTGCACCAGCGCGCCTACGCGATGCCAAAACATTATGTTACCCTGGCTAACGAGAGCGTGCAGCCCGTTCACTATCAAGGCATTCATGTCTAACAATACCACATCACGTCTATCTTGTATTGGAGATCGCATGATCCTATACGGCAAGAAACAAGGGAAGAAGGGATCACATTTCTAAGGTTCACGTCTATATATTAGAGCAAGTCGTCCGAATAAACACCAACGAAAGCACAACGCAAATATCCGAGTCGTCACGTTCTTCCAGTAATGACGAAACGTAAGCTGGACGAAACGCATGTCGGACAATGACGCTGATTAATGCGTGCGGTCTCAATGCGGCTTACTCCGGCCGCATGCGAGGCTGCCTGCACGGGAGGGAAAGGCGCCGTCGGCAACTCATTGCGTCAACGTGGTGTCACATGATACCGAGTTGTTTGATAGTGACGCTGATTAATGCGTTCCTGCGTAAATCTGGATAAGGACGCAGTCCAAGTGCAACGAATGGAACAGTGGGACGGGTCGGTGCTGGGCGTGACATCAAAACGGGTCGTGCTTCCACGACAAACATTCCAGATATAAATAGATATTAGAGAGTTTTAGTACTGCGGAATGGTGCTACGTACGCATCATGCAAGCGCCTTGCGTTACGTGGCGTCGTTTGCCACTAATCGGCTTTTAGTATGCCGTATAGTACCCGCGTACGTAACGAGCGTGAAGCGTGTTGCGCCATCTGGTAGATTAAAATAGAAGCACGTGTTGTTGACAGCCAATGTGAGCCTATCCAAGTGTTATAGCCAGATTATGGCCATATTTTAAGCCACAGAACCGGTCGGTGCTTGCCTAAGTTGCCTTCGATGCCGCCATTTTGCAAAACGAAGTCTCGCGCTGTCGCGAACTTGTTCGAAAGCGGCGCGATCACCTCATACGTACGCACACACGCACCTCATACGTACGCACACACGCATCTCATGCGTGCGTACGTAGCGGCTGCATACGTAACGCGATACGTGCGCGTTGCGGTCTGCGCATGCGCACTACGCAGAAAGTGGCATCGTATACGTACGCAACGCCGCCACGTACGCAACGTATACTCAATACTAAAACTCTCTAATAGCATGCAATTTACCTTCGGAGCTGCCGTTAGATTGTCCGTCGCACGTACGGACCTTGACATTCATTGGAAGGAAGGCATATTCAGTCAACCACTTCTCTGCGTAGCAGTGCGCAACGGCATATGCGCAGTGGCAATGCTTCAGTTGAATTATATGCATGGTAGAACTATAGGAAAGACAAGAGCGCGCTGCTATAATTTCATGGGCGCATGATGAACATTGAGCATGACGTTTCAAATTTGTAAAAGCGGGCTGTGCGCGGCGAACGATGAATTGTATGTAGCACGTGCGTCTTTGTTCACAACGTAGTATTATCTCGGATTTTTTCACGCTCTAGTATAATACCTCGGATCGTTTAAATGTCTCGAAAATAAGGATATAGTTACGAGACGCAAATTATAAAGCGGAGGACATTCGACGAGCCTCTATAGTATTTTCTCTTCATCGATATGCAACCGCTGCCGCCGGGATCGATTCCGTGATCTTCGTATCAAAAGCCGAGCCCCTATATAACCACTGTGCCATCAAGGATGACTGTTTTCCATGCCGTTTCACAAAGGCTTGCCAACACGAGCAATAAAGAAGAAACGTCCTGTTCTCTTACCTTCTGTCGGCGTTGACACACACACAAACACACACACACACACACACACACACACATATATATATATATATATATACGCATTAACCTGCTCCTGTTCTCTTACCTTCTGTCGGCGTTGACACACACACAAACACACACACACACACACACACACACACATATATATATATATATATATATATATATATATATATATATATATAGATATATATCTATATATATAATATATTTTTTTTTTCCGGCATATCGAGTTCCACATGTTTCTCAGATGTATAAGCTGTTGACAAGAAGTGTGTGAAGCTTCGTTAGAGAACATAATAAACCCTCGTTCATGGGCTTCACGGTCACTTTAACATCGCCATAAATTATACAACGTACCGGCTTCAGTGAAAGAGACTTGCTGTTGCTGTCTTTAACGAATGTGCAAAGAAAAATAGGTTCGCAGAAATACGTGTTTGAGGTATTGATTTTTTAACGCACGCGTCACTTGTAATTAAGAAGTATTCAAGAGGAAGCCCACTCACGGTGGTTCGAGATATCAAACAACAGAGCTTGGCCATCTCACCGGTTGTTAAACACTGGTCGTCGCAACAGAGCCGTTAGCATATCTCTGTCCTGCAGCCGCAGGCATTTTGTAAACATAGCGATGTAGTTGCAAATGCGCATTTAATCACTTAAGTAACGACAGTTTAACAGGCGCACCTTCACTTGGCTCACTCCAGCTGTCAGATGCAGCAGCGCAGAATGCACAAAATTCAGGAAGTGTGTAATATAATGGCTTAGCTCACGGGCTCGGAACCGACACGGTTACAATTCATGCATAAACTACGGCGTAGTTATCAACGACGGTGTAATATCAACGACAAAATTTAAGATTACATGTCCAGATGCAATCTGTACATGCTGGTGGGCACATTTCGTGTACAACTTAAAAAAACAAAAACAAAAAGCTGAGTTTTGTCGTTCAGATTGCTTATAGCATAAAAGGACAACGAAAGTAGTCATTTAAAAAAAAGCGACAATTTGGTTATGGGGAGACGTAACTGGTGCTAAGACTACTCTATACATGCGGCTGTAACTCACAGCGACGCAAACAAAAAAACACATACCAATATTGTATATATATATATATATATATATATATATATATATATATATATATATATATATATATATATATATATATATGTGTGTGTGTGTGTGTGTGTGTGTGTGTGTGTGTGTGTGTGTGTGTGTGTGTGTGTGTGTGTGTGTGGCTTCTATGGCGTGCTTACAAGGCACACAACTGGCGGCGTGTGGTGAGGAGATTCAACATCGAGGCTCGGGAGTTTAACCTGCACCTGCTGAATTTGTGTCATCAGAGAGTAAACCATCGGATCGATGCACTCCCGCCATGGACTGTGCTCGCGGCCGATGGTCTACACCCGCGCTTCGCCGGAGGGTCTCTCTAAGCGTGTAACATCTACAACCTGCTCCTCGACCCTCCGGCGGCCCTACATCAACAACTGGTTGGACCACGCACCACATCCGGAGGCGTACGTTTCAAATCAGTCCAAAGAAGAGTTCTTGCTTGACCCCTCGCATGGGAGAACGAACTTTTTTAAAGGACATCGGTCTTTCTTGGGGAACTTCGACGCAAAAATTTTGGTCTGTCTGTGTGTGCATTTGTCTGTTTGTCCACGCTTAACGGTGCCGGGTACTCTGAACGGCATTAGCGGATACCACAAACGGCCGACCCCATCCGCAGCGTCCATCAATGTTGCTCAAGATTCAGCGTTCATGCTTGTGCGATTGTCAATTAAAAAGCAATTATTATGCATATCTGAGGCACCATAACAGCACGTATATATTTTGTATGTGCGTATTTTACTAGAAAAGACATACATAGGTAATTCTAAGGACAGTAGCGTTTATCAGGCTGCACTGACAATGCAACGCTTGCACGAAAACGCGAGTGTTTCTAACGCTTTGCTAGGACGACACGGTGATGCCACCTGCCCGTCGCCTTGTGTACTACAACTTATCACCTCTGTGACGGGTGAACACGCCCGTCTTCGAGCCACGCGCTTCGTTTTCGAAGAAAACTGCCAGATGGCGCTCATGTCTCACGTGTGACGTGGCTTGATGCGCTCGTTCACCTCTGTTGCACGCTCGAGGCACTCTAACGCGGCGCCTCTAGAATACCATTCACCGATTTTTCGCGCAGAACATCAAACTCTCTCCACTCGCAAGACTATCGTCTTTCGACGACATTTGCACACTAACATGCAGATACGGGGCCAACTTTTTTTCCTCAAGCATGTCAGGATCAGAATGGTGAAAAAGTCGCGCCATTTCTTCCACGAAGATTGTTACATATTCATTCGGGAGTTGCACCCTCGTTTCCAGCAGCGTCGGGCTTCTTCCTTTGCGGGCGATGCTCCTGAACGTACCCAAGAATACGCCGCGGAGGAGATGCCATGTTTGAAGGGCAGACTCCCGATTCTCGAACCAGGTCCTAGCCGCGTCCTCCAAATAAAATAGAAGACGCGACGTAGCTTCCCTTCTGTGTCCCAGTGGTTCAGGGCGGCCACCCGGTCCTAGGTCTCCAGCCAGGTCTCCGGGTCTTCAAACGATGACCCACGGAAAGTCGGTGGTTCCCTTCGCTGCTGCATCACGATTGTGAGCGGTGGCACAGAAGTTGTCGTTGCCGCGGTCGATGTCATGGTCTTCGTCTTCCCGAGTCTGGACTGGTAAAAGCCCGTACCCCGGTGGCAGACCTTGTTGCTGCGGCTAACTCGCTGCTCGTTACTGGCGTCGGTGTCTTCGCGGCGTGGGCTGGGTTCACGGCTTGACGGGCGCGTCCGGTACATGGAAGAAACGGCACCTCCACCAGATGTCGCGGGGTCGTGACGTGGTCGAATGGAGCACACTGCATGCCCCGTCGCGGTGGTCTAGTGGCTAACGTACTCGGCTGCTGACCCGCAGGTCGCGGGATCGAATCCCGGCTGCGGCGGCTGCATTTCCGATGGAGGCGGAAATGTTGTAGGCCCGTGTGCTTAGATTTGGGTGCGCGTTAAAGAACCCCAGGTAGTCGAAATTTCCGGAGCCCTCCACTACAACGTCTCTCATAATGATATGGTGGTTTTGGGACGTTAAGCCCCACATATCAAGCTTCTGAGCACTGCACTACACCTTGACTCTTCTTTAGATGACGGCTGTGTAGAGTTACAGCAAGTAAAAGAAAGTGGCGTGTTCAGTATAGGGGGTATGCACCGAAACCAGATGCAGTGAAAGCGATTGACTACTTACCCTATCGCAAATTTTACGGATAGCTAATAAAAAGAAAAGAAATACAGTACATTACGTACAGCTTACCTTCGCAGCGACGAACTCTTCACCCATGGTTGGCTTCACGAGACCGCTGGTGATTTAATAATGACCACCCGAGGATGTGTAGCCGTTTACTTGGTCCCGCCTCACGAAGTTTGTCCTTTGAATCTTAGAGCCGATGATATCCGCAAGCAGTACGCTAGTGAAGAAGTCGTCGGAAAGCGCCAAGGGGTCTGGCCACATTGGTGATGTGCCCGTTGCAGACGGGGTATGGTGGCTAGAATTGGGAGGTGACGCCAGCGCCCGCATATTCGCCGAGCGCGCGCGATCCTCGTTTTCAAGCGCCGCCGCGACGGCCACCACGGCGCTCCTGTCGGCATAGTGATGCGGGCGAAGCGCGCGCTCCGCGCTCTCTCGTCGACTCGCCGCTGGGTTCGCTGGTTCGCCTCTGGAAGCGTGTCTGGGTGTGTGCAGTTTTCCGCGTTGATGTCTCGCTTATGGCAAAATGTATTTAGTTGCTGACATGACAGTGTGAGTGCCGGCCTTAGGATGAACTCCAGCACTACGAAAGCGAGGCAACGCCACTGCTTTGCTCCTGGCTGCACGAGCGGCTATGTGTCATCGAGGGAGCAAGGTCAGCGTGCTTCTCTTTTCTCTGTTCCCAAAGACCCTGCCCTCTTCGAAGCCTGGCAACGAGCCGTACCCCGTGCCGACAAGTCGTTGGACGTGAAGTCGGCGCTATGTGAGCTTCATTTCGACGAGCAGTTTATTGAGCGTTTTTACACGCATGTGATAAACGGCGAAACTGTTTATCACAGTTTAGACTTCCCACACCTTCTTAAATGTGTGAGGAACACCTTTGTTCGAACGGGCGTGAAACTGCCAGAAGGCCATGCCAGTGTTGACCCTATTGACTGTGCCCGGAAGCTTGATGAACAGCATGACACGACTCTCAAAGCCATGCCTCATATTAGCAAATCGGTTGTGCATCCCAATGGCTTTGAGAAAATGAGGGTAAATTATGCAGTGCGGCTTTACAGTGATGAAGTCCTCAGAGGCCTTTTCTTGTACAATGCAACCATCGAAGAAAAGCATGGGAGCACAGCGGCGACAGTCAGCTTTGTGGAAAGAATGAGAAGGCTCATTGAGGCCATGACTTCAAGGTGCAGTTCGGGTGCACTTAAGCCTGGAGGGATGCACGAGAAGTGCATTCAAAACTTCTTGACTTACCTGGACGATTGGGAAACAGCTGCTGGCTCCGGAGGTTTCCTAAGCCGCAGTACAGCCGAGGGGCTTCGTGTTACCTTATCAAGCACGCTACACCTTCTCCGCTACCTGACGATGAAGTTGAACTTCAGCTATATGATGACATGCCGCTTGAGTCAGGACCCCCTGGAGAGGCTGTTTGGAATCGTCCGACAAATGTCTGGATGCAATGATCATCCGACTGCCTCCCAGTTCCTAATCTCGGTCAACACTTTGAGCTTCCAGAATTTGGCAAAACCACCGAAAGGAAGCAATGTGTCCTCAGGACTGCTGAGAAGTCTGCTGGGAGCTGACAACGGAAAGGACCTCACTCCTCGGAGGAAATTAGACGAGCTTCTTGACGTAGGAAACCTTGCCGAAGCACATGAAGTGCTCAATGAATACGGCCACGGCACCGAGCATGCAGACATGGTCGTGCAAAGCAGCGATGCCAGACTCATATTCTACATGGCTGGATATGTGGCAAGAAAAAGCGTTGCAAGCACCAAATGTGCAGAGTGCAGCCAGCAGCTCCTACAAGGCGAGAACGATCCATCTCCAGCTGCAGCATCCCTCACGGCTGCTGTTGACCGAGGAGGCCTGCTGTACCCATCAGTCAAGCTCAATGAACTCGTGACCACTCTCGAGAACACTTTTACCCACTGCTTCAGTGTTACAGAAGTCAAACCTGACAGCATCATGGACTTGGTTTCCTTCTTGCAGTTAAGAAAGCTTACACTTGTTGGCTGCCCTGACCACAGTATGTCCCTCACAAACAAAATTATCAAGTTTTATGTTCTTACTAGGCTCCACTTTCATGTCAAAGCCCAGAACAGCAAACGAAACGCTAAGCAGGAAAGAATGAAATTGCTGAAGCTTAGACGCGTGCTCTGAGTTTGATATTGTAACTTTAAGCTCTATTGATTTTTTTTTTGCCGAGTGGAAAGTGATTGTATGCCTTTATTACTTAGTGCCAAGCGATGCGCTGTCTGTGTGCAATGTTTCAATGTTTTTAACTACTCCCGAGCGTATGTAAATGTGCGTACTTTTTTCATTTTATTTTATTTTACCCTGTATTCCATGATGTGCAATAGATCTTCCTAATAATATGATGTGCAATAAATATTTGTTTTATTTTCCTCGCCCAGAACTTTGGTAATATTTTTTTTAAAAAAACGCCGTCGCCTTGCACTCCAAAACACTGCAGGGATATGCGAACGAAAGCTTTAATTTGCGCAGATTCAACGTCACAGAAGTCTTGCAGCGGCAGCCAATTTCTTTTAATGCTTGAAATGGCGTTCTATCAGCCATCGTCACAGTGAGTTATCTGAATCGCCAATTTATCTGAATCATGCTTCAGCAACAGCATCTTTGAAAGGTCCGCGCGCTCAAGGCGCGCGCGCGTAACTAGCATCACCATTCCGCCGACAGCGCCACCGCCGCGCTGCTCGAAACGAAGGAGCGGCTCCGAGCTCCCGTTGGCGTCACCTCCCAATTCTAGCCACCATAGACGGGGTGAGGCAGCGACTTTACGAGACCACCGAACAGCATTTTTCACAGCTGTACCTTGCAGTACTGCGGCAGAGCAAAATAATCGGTTGCTTTCGTTACGTTATCAACACGTAGCAACAACGTGCTGCTGCCCGATCAAGTCCACGCAGCATGCAAAAGTAGAGGAAACTTCCAACGCCACAGTATTGTTAATGCAACACACGAGAACAAGGAAGGTCAGGGAACAAAACATAAAATACCCATCACATAAACACGGTGGCAAGCATGGGTCGTCTGCTGCGTCAAAACCTCAATAATGGCGCCTGGCCACCGACCCACTTTTTTCAAACTAACTTAAACAGTCTGTCAAAAAAAATAATGAGTGAACAGAAGTATTCTGGTAAAATTTCACCCTATTCTGTTTATTTTTCTATATGTGCGACGGGTCAAATCCCTGTGGTCAATTAGAGGCATGCGGTAAATCGTTTTCCAAGATTTTAAACAAATTGCGAGTGTTCGCTGCCTAGCCGTTTATAAAATCTAGTGTTTCATCATCCAACATAAGGAAAGTTTTATTAAAAATGAAGCACCTAAGAAATGTGCAGATAAAATAAAAAATCAAACAAGAACAATTTTTTATGTAGCGCCCTCTGTGTTTTTATATGCTTACAACGTTTATGGTTACTAGAACGAGCCTAGCCCAGTGTAAGGAACATGGACAAATAATGTACTCGGCTGGCTTGGCAGTGGCGGTTTTGTTTAAACTAAACTTTCTCTGACCGAAATGGCTATAACGTTGTGGGAAATGACCGAAACGTACCTAGAAGCGGTACACGATGGCTCGTGCTCGACCACAATGTTTGATTTCACGTAGCCCGCGGGCGCGCATCTTGATTACCACTCTTTTTCCTCCGATGCCGGCGTAACGGAACTTGTGTGGACGACCGATGGGCCCCAAGTATGACGCTCTACGGAGCGATCTTACCGAAATGGGCTACACGGAAGCCTTCAGCCTCGAGTCGGCGCCTCTTGTTGCTCGACTGTGGTCGGACCTGTGCAGCTATCAGGAGCAGTGCGTGGACGCCAACACGGCGCTGCGAAGGACGGTGCAGGTGATCGATAAGCTTCGTTGCCAGCGTTTTCGAATTCTGTGGAGACTAAATGTCTCTCCACTCTGATCAGTGGGTGTAACACGCTGATCACTTTTTCGTTCAGGAGAGGCAAGAGAAAGACGACTTGGCCGAGCGTTATCGACAGGAGAACGCCAAAGCACTCGCCGAGGTGAATCGACTGCACGCCTGCGTCGTGCAGTTGAAAGAGAAACACACCGATAAATTGAACGGTGAGTCACTCAGCACAAGTCGCGCTGTGCTTCTGAGATCGCATTTCTTCCAGCAGTATTACACGAGAGGTTGGAAATAGTGTAGGCCCGTGTGCTCAGATTTGGGTGCACGTTAAAGAACCCCAGGTGGTCGAAATTTCCGGAGCCCTCCACTACGGCGTCTCTCATAATCATATGGTGGTTTTGGGATGTTAAACCCCACAAATCAAGTATTACACGAGAAACTATGTTATGTCTGTAACATGAAATCGCCGAGTACTCCCAAGAAATAAGTTAATCTGGATGTGATGATTACAGTTAGGAAAATAATAATAAATAAATCTTTAATTAGGCAGCTCTAAACTAGACTCACCATTATCGTATTGATTGTTGCGATATGTATATAACCACAACTATTACTGTTTACGCGCGTGAGTTTGTTTACTTATTTTTGTTGACTTGTGGGATCTGTGGAAATCTTTTATCTTTTCCCTTATTGCCTACTTGCAATCACTTAACAAAAGCACTGCAATCAGTCTTCACCTAATACAATATCTTCTTCTTTTTTGGGATGCCCATTCTGTTTGAAACACTAAAACACCAAGTTCTATAAGTGATTAATACCATTATGCCTATAGGACCTTTAAAAACTTAAATCACTTCACACCTGTGCATATACAGACCGTGCATTGTTTTATAAATTTCGTATGACCACAACATTTTGTAGTGCAATATTTACAGTCCTTAATGCAGATTACAAAATGAGTACAGCAGCCGAAGGTGTAAAATTAAACTTTGCACAGTTACACTTGGTTACATACAGATGTTGTTTGCGCATAGAATAAATACCAGAAACACATACACTAGACAAGCCAGAAAATTACCTAATGTTACACATATACATTTTGCAAGACCTGGAGGCAGTTTCCCACAGACCAATGTCTCAAGTCATTAAATGAAAATGAATGCTTCATTGTGCAGTGTAAATAACATGACCTCTCCCATCATTGCTGACTACTTACAGATTTGGAAAATAGGCTTCACGAAGCTGAGCAATGTAAAAAGAAGTTTGAGTTTGTGAAATCAGACTGCATAAACAAGATTAAACATCTCGAGAAAGAACTGCAGCTGAAATCCGACAAAATCCTGCAGCTTCAATCAGCACTGTCGACGCAAGCGGTTGTTCATGTTACAGGTACTGCAGTCATTTACTTTCCTTGTCAGAGTGTTTTTTGCTGTGGGAGTACAATACAAAGGTGAATGCTGTTTTCCGACAACTGTTGCTAATTTATTTAAGCTTGCAGATTGTGTGCTAACAATGACCTTCATCTTTGAACACGGAATAATGAGGGGCCCTTTAAGGAAACCCAGATGGTTAAATTTTATATTGAGCTTTCCGCTCTAGACTGTTTTATATTTACTGTACAGCTTTGGAATGTTAAAAACCCACAAATTATTAACTTCGAAATTTGGATTATGATAACTAGACATTTTTAACTTTTTGAAGTTTCATGTAAACCTCACTGCACATTATTAGTTTCAATAGCTCCCAATATAGTGCTTGCTGTGGTATATTCTTTGCTGATATTTTAGTAGCGAGCATAATAATACTCCTTTATGTTATTGCCAGTTGGTTTAAAAGTTTTGTTTAATAAATTGTCTCACTTTAATGAGAAATGCTCACCTTGCGCATGTGTTTTCTCGCAGATACGGCAAAAGTGCCTGCATCCTATCGAACTCAGGGTATTGAACTAACCTCCTTGCTGCCAAGGCAGCAGGGAGTGGCTGGACGCAAAGCAGGACCCCCAGCAGCTGCACGGGATGCTCAAGAGATTGACATTATTCGAATGGCTGACACAAGAATCCACCAGCTACAACATGAGCGACGAGATCTTAAGGAATCATTATATCAGTCGAGAGTTTCTGTGGACTTGCTGCAGCAACGAGTGAGTGCATGCGAAATTCAGCGCACAAGTGTGCAACGTAAACAATTACACCATCATCATGTTCTTCCCAGCCTCACGAAATTTGAAATTTTTCATACAACGTACTAATTCATAGACAAAGGACTGAAGGTGATAGTCTAGTTCTTCACATTTTAAAAGCTTTAGGCAAGTGAGAAGCATAGTTGCAAAAGCCTCAGTTTAAAATGTGATAAAGTGTAGCACATACCGTTATTTCGTAGCCAAGGCCAACCTTGTGTATCTCCGGCATTTTTTTTTTTTTGTTGCAGATTGAAGCACGAAATGCTGAAATTGAACGTCTCACACGAACCTTGAGGGAGGGACTTCCACACACTGCATTACAAGATGGATGCAGCTGTGGTCGAAATTTTCAGGTAACATTGGGTGCAATGTTTAAAATGTGTCATTAATCGATTGTTCAATGAAAGTTGGTCTTGTCGGGTGACTTGTAAGGAAAAGTGATCCATTCAAATCACTGACCAAGTCAGTCGTCATCGTCTGTCATCTTGAAAAGAACGCCCGTCCCTTGTTGATAGTGTATTAGGTGGAGTGTCGCAGGTAGCTTTTGTACTTATTTCCCCACACACTCGGGCGTTACACTGGCAGGAAATTTAGACAGCTGAAAACACAGTAAATGACATGTAACATAATATAGTTATGCAATACAATAAGTGTAGTCGCTGTGTTGCAGGCCACCAAAAAAAAAAAGACTACAGACTATTGCAATATTATAGGCATAACATTATTTAAAAAAAATAAACACTAAAGAATTGTGCATGACTGCATTATTAATAATAGGGCAATGAAGTTAGCCAACAAATAATGGATTTTTTTCAACAATTGATAACACAGAAGGAAAGATTTTTTGCTCACATATGCATAGCATGCAATGTCGGCTAAGTGGTCAAAAATATTGGGCATGGTACCTGTGTCCTGTTTTAGTGTTCGGTGTCACCTTAGTAGTTAGAATTCAAGCACAAACGTAATCCTTATGTATTGTGTCTCTTTCGTGATAACTGATGCATAGCCCGAGTTGTTGATGTAATTACGCTTGCTCACATGGTCAACGAATACACTGTATGGAGCAGTCGTTAAGACATCATGTTTTTGCTTCCCGAATTTTTCTATGTAATATAGTGACAGGGGGTTGCAGCCCCTAGAATCTCTTTTTGTCATAGCATACAGAGTTGCAAAATGACCATTTGCCTGCATGGCCCCCCACTTCATATCAAGGAGGTGCCCCACCCCTGAAAAAAATTTTTGCCCACGCCTCTGATGCAACATAAATAGCAGCACTTGCAGTAATCTGAATAGTAATGATACAGGACAATGTACCATAATCTCTGTAATGAAAATTGGGAGCCCATATTGTTGTTAAGAAGCAGCCTTCAGCATAGTGATTGTGTTATTATGCAGATTACTCGTATAAGTTGTGAGTGTGTATCATTTGCTACATTATAACATTGTTGTACCAGTAAACGGGGCAATGAGAAACATAATTGAATTACTGGTACTAGTACTACGGCACTCTGTTCTCAGTTTATGTGAGTAAACATGTACCATTTTCATTTCCCAGAAATTATTATGTCTAACTATCATGTCTGTGCATGTACAGCCTCAAGGAAAAGAAGATGGAACAGCTGTCCCTACAGAACAGCACTCCAATGAGCCAAAAAAGCCAGCCTCTGGCAAACAGCCGCTAAAGCAAGTTCGGAAGGTTAATGTGAGTCATTCGGGTTGGCTATCTTGCGCTTGCCTAGGAATCAGTAAAGAACATTCAGAATGCCCACTACAGTATTTAGGGCATCTTCCAAATGAGGGCGGCTGTCACCTTGTCTTGTTAGTGCTGTAACGATTTGAGGCACTTTTTTCAGTTATTGCCAAAAAGTTAACAGTTAACCGCTGGCTGCTCTGTCATTGTATCTCCAAACTTGGTCTCCTACACTATAAAACCATGAGATGCTGTTGAAAAACTGATATTTATACAGCACAACAAAAAAAAGACCGAGGATGCGACATATCAGGCTGAACAGTGTATTATTTCACTCTCCTTTATTCTTGTTCTTCATGCTATAGAAGTACTCAACCATTATTGACATGACTTATTTGCAATTTCGCTAGCTCACTTGTGTAGTGTTTCTTTTACTGCTTAACACCTAACAGACCATCGCTCGTCTTGGTGGAACCTAGATATGTGGGCCCTTACTTTTGTTGATGCACTTCGATTTAAAACACGCCCCGCAGCAGTGGTCTAGTGGCTAAGGTACTTGGCTGCTGACCCGCAGGTCGCGGGACCGAATCCTGGCTGCAAGGGCTGCATTTTCGATGAAAGCGAAAATGTCGTAGGCCCGTGTGCTCAGATTTGGGTGCAAGAACCGCAGGTGGTCAAAATTTCTGGAGCCGTCCACTACGGCATCTTTCATGGTCATATGGTGGTTTTGCGACGTTAAACCCCATATAGCAATATTGATTCAACACACTGTAATATTGTTCCAAGCATCTTATGCAATGAAATTGCTAGCCTACGTATATGTCACAATTTTGCTGCTTAGTTTTTGAGAAGGCCTATTCATGCCCTCTTTGTTGCCTCTTAAAAATATGTGGCCAGGACAACAGATGTTTTAAATTCATATATCTCAATTCATATGACTCAATGCTTCAGAACTCAATAGGAAAACCTTCAATTCCTTCTGTCTAGTCAGCTAGTTCCTTCTTGTTGCTCGATGTATTAACAATACGTTTACATAAGTACAGTACACTTCAAGCAAATTGTGAGGCTTTCTTCCCTCTTTAATTTCATACATAAGTGCGTGGTGCACTAAACAGCCAGGCGACTAAGAGAGTTTAATGACTAAGCTTGTCCTGAGAACAGTATAGATGATATGATCAAGATTTTCCTCACTTTTGAGACTGGTTTTGTGTTGCTGAAACTGGGTGCATCCACAGCACATCATGGTGTGTGCTTATAGTTTCATGCATCTACGTGCATCTGTGTCAGTGATGCCTATCCTGTTCTCTTTTATGCATCACAATGTTTCATGCTGCATGTGCACAGTTTGGCCACCTGCACCGGAAAACAGATCCACGGGCAAGAGACCCCAAGCCAGCAAAAAGTGTGAGGGGCCGTCTCTTTTTTATATTGCATAGTTGTCTTAAAGTGTAGTGAAGCATACTTGTTTTTCGCAGAAACGTCCTACAAGTGTCCCTAGGCAAGCTGACCAGCAGTCAAAGGGTCTAACACTTGAGGAGCAGATCCAGGCACTGGAGGAAGAAAAACAGAGGCTGAAGGAACGAGTGAAGCAGCTGGCTAGTAGTGGTTAGTGCAAATCTACATCATAGATTATGCTGACAAGTTTCCGTTATGCTGACTACCCTCCTAGAAATCGTGTACATTTCACTATATTGTATATGTTAGTTTAACCCTTTGTGGGTTCATAAATATTTTTCACTTGATAACAGAAATTATGCCTGTGGCATACCTAAATAGATTGCTTAGAAACAGTATGAAGCAAGTTTCACCAAAATATGACCATTAGTTTACGAGAAAAAAAGTAGGACATATGTATCCCATTGACCCATGAAGTGTCTTTGAAGTGGGACAAACGTTCCAAGTGACTTCAGCTCGCAGTGCTGAATAAAACTCAAATTCTGGTGCAGGGGCAATGGTGGCTTCATGGCAGTGCTTCATATCTATAAAGGAAAGCTAGCTCGCGGCAATATGCGGGTATCATTTTTAGAAATTTCTTCGTGAATCGCAGTAGAGGGTGCTGGCTGCACACAAGAAAGTACAGTATATGTTACAGGTAAAGCCAGGAGGTAAACGTAATGTCGTAACTGTGTTGCAGCATGCCTGATTTCTTCTTCATCTCTATATTGGTTGTGAGTCTACCTTATAACTGGAACTATAGTTTTGGTTTCGATTATAGTTCGACCCCCCCCCCCCAACTTTGTATTTCAAATTTAGACAAACGGCTTGCCCTGTAAAAGTGCTATGTAAGGCTTTCAATTCACTAAAACAAATATTGCTGCTCCGTTTGACCTGCTATGTTTTTCTTCTATGTTCGATCTGCTGTGAAAATGCAAAATTAAAAAAACTTTCAGGGCTCATACTTTGTGGTTTCCCAGGGGACGGTGAAATGCAACCCAAACTGGTATTGACTAAAAAACTTTTAATATAATGTGGAAACAGTCTAACAGCACCTGCATGTCGTTTAGTATACCTGCTCTTTTGCCTTGCTCAAACAAAATAACTAGGCAGGTTGACTTTTTTGTTAGTAAGCCATAATTCTGCTTAGATCATGCTCTATTCAACTTTGATCACCTTTGACATCTGACAGAACAAATGAAAATGATTGCCTCTGTGTGTTTGGAGTGGCACAGATTTGGCTGCATTATCGATGATCTGTTCGTGTCCCTGCAGAACGCCAGTTGCTCCTTGAGATACAGGGCCTACTGGCCAACAAAGGACAGACGGCTGATCCTGACAGCAGTGAAGAACTGCGGGCCTTAGAGAGGGAGCGAGACCACTACAAGGATGAGTTAATGAGGTTACATCAGGTGCTCAAGATGGGTAACACGAGACATAAGCTTCCATCATCAAGCGGCAGTGAAAGTGGAAAGCAGGCCGATCCAAAGGTATGACCATGCAAACAAGTGAAATTGAAGTATGAATCATGCATCAATGTGTAGATTCTAAAATTATATATACTAATGTGAAAAGCCATTTTAACTTAGATTAAGCAGAATGTAGTCCCATTCAATACCATGGGAGAGTTGGCTGCCACGAAGCTCAAGTTAATTGGTGACTTTTAATGTGAGTGGCAACGTATTCGCGGCTCTAAGTGAGCGCTCGCCACCTAGTGGTCGCGCCTGGAAACCGCGCTAACAGGGTCAAGATTAAAAGGAGATATTTCACCATGTTGCATGCGTTGAGAAGAAGCCACATAGTTCCTTTAATTTTGACATGCCACAGGCGCAAGCCCGACAAAGAAGAAAGTGATGTCCAAAGACAATTGCAGTGTACCGCAATGCATAGCATCGCGGTGGAAAGATGGCAACTAATGTATCATTCTATCACTTCCCGAAGGATGCAGACTACGCGCGGCAAAGAAAGGCACAAATCAGAAACACGCATTGTAAAAAAGATGACGGATACTTCAGTAGTTTGCTCCAATCAATGTGCTCGCAACGACTTGATTCTCCTTGCTGTAATCCTTTCTCCCAAACATTTTTGATTTCGGATGTGTGTATATACATGCACACACACGTGCGCACAAAAGTTTTGCATGCATGGCGTGCGTGTATGTGCATCCGTGTGTATATATATATCATGTCCCTGCATTCATAGCCTACCTAGTGTGCATGCATATATCTGCTTTGAATATCAACTACTACTCACACGAACAAGTGAGTGTTCAGAAGCACACTGCTTTATTTATTAAAAACTTAATAACATGAATCGGTGAATGAAAAGAAAGGAGCACAATTACAATCGAAACTACAATTTGCCTTATTTCAAGATACACTGGCCCAGGCATAAAATCGTTCTGTAATCAAGTGAACGGCATGAGTATTCAGGTTTTGACGCAACAACGGAACTCAATGGGATACATTCAATCGGCAGCACGAGTCGCCGCGTAGTTACCTTGAAAACTATTAAGGCCTTACCTGTAGCAGTGTAGCAACGTGACGCAAAAGTGCTAGCAACTTTTGGAGAGGCCCGCTACACGTGAGCAGTTGCCTTCTTCAACCTCGGGCTGCCTAGAATGGTTCTTGAACTTGAAGTAAATCTGATGCAGTCCGCCAAAGAGGCTGGATGTTGTTTGCGTGCACAGTGCAACTATTTCTGCTGTTCCCCAGTGAAATCCTTTATGCTGATGAGAATAAGGCGGTTCGCGGCCAGCACCTTTTCGTCTTTGACGAAGCAGCGTGATACGACGCCACAATCGAGAAACTTCAAGATAGCGTCAAGCGGAAGTGCTGCATTGACCCTGTTAGGTGCGTTTTTTTCGACCACTGTTGCCAGCACACGGAGCGTTTTCTGGAGTTGCGAATGTGTGCTGTTTTATATATAGTATGGTTATAGGCACCTCCAATGCTCTGGTCTTTCAAAGGCCTTGTTTCACCAATGACACCCTGTTGCTTCTGGCTCACCTAAATGGATTTGACAAGTTACACATCATCACTTTATATAAAGCCACTAGGTGTAGAGTTGTGATGGCTTTCGTCTACTCTCCAAGGCCGGGAACGGTAGCTCAACTGCCACCTGTCATACCATGCCGTTTTTGGTTGCGTAACGTGTGAATTTTTTTTGATGGCTCGCTGCAGAATCTGGAAACAAGTCATCCGTCTGCGGAAGATGAGCAGTTGCTGAGTCGGTTGGGGTTGCTCCAGAGAGAAGTGGACAAGCTCACAGCCACTGTGGAGAACCTGTCTAAGCAGCGCGATCAGTTGCTCGTGGAAAGGGACAGCCATGCCCGCCAGCTTGCCATTCTCGCTGAAAAACTTAAGGAAAAGGTTTGTACCTTCAAATACAATCGTGTCTAATGCTGTATCTGTTTTCCGACTGCTACTAGGCCATGAGGACCTTATAATAAAAAAAAATAAAAAAGAAAACGATTGGCTTTATCAGTTCATAATGAACATTACGTATGTATTGTTATTCATACGTTACTATAGTAATTTTGCATGGCTTAGACAATAGGTCAATGACCTGCTGTGGTAGAATGAACTAAAGGCCCTGCTGATAAAGACAAAAGAGAAGACAGCAACACAGAGCTCTTTTTGTTCTACTGTCCTCATTTTTGTTTCGTTTTTTACGATGTGCTTAGTTCATTTTACAAGACGCATTTCAATGAAGTAGTCCAGTTGTGTATTTTTTTGCGCTATGGTGGATTGTAAAGAAGGGTGTTCACCTGCTAAGCTCAATACAAGAGTTAGATTACTAATTATATAAGCCACATTTTGATGCGGGGAAAATGCAAGGACACCCATATGCTTAGAATCGAGTGCGCATTAAGGAACTACAGGTGGTAAAAAATATATCTTGAGTTTCCCTCTGCTGCTGCATGCCTCGTGATCATGTTGCGATCTTTAAGAAACCTCATTATTAAAATTGATCCGTGTATAACTGTTTGTAAAGTGGCATAAGAAATTCACAGTGTTAGTTAATTAGGGTTTGACAAGTACACTGTTATGTACATTGTTGTAAATATTTTTTAGTCCTTGTATCTAGTAACGTTATGTTTGTCTGTGCTGCCTTGGATTGCTGCCTCCAGATTGTATGTTTCTTTATGCTGGATCCATTACTAGCAATAGGCTAAGACTCTGCTTTTTTATGCTTGCACTGAAAAGCTTGTCTTGTAATGAAACTGAACATAATTTGAACTACTAGCTTTCGCTTTATTTTTCTTTTACAGGACAAAGATACGCAGACTGCCCACTTCACATGCCGAGCTACAGAGTCACACGTTGAGTAAGTCACCACCTATCTATATCAAAAAGGATGCTGCAGGAGATCAATCTGAAATGTTTTCTTCAACTACTTTGCTGCAAAACCCCCATGAAACAGGAAAACTTGATAATTCAACAGCAGTAGCATGCAGCCTTTCTGTTTATGTTACTCCATTCAGCTTGACAGAGTCAATGGCTCATAGCCATTTGGCATCAGACCTCACAAAAAAAAGTATCAAGTGAACTTGCACTTTGTGGCCTTGTGTGTTTCTTTCTCTCCACCTTCAGTGGAGAAGTCAAGTGAAACGGTAACTCTGGTGGCATGCATGGAAGTCCCAGGCACTTTGACTTTCAATTCTTCTGTGAAAAAAAAAAAGAATAAAAGAAAACATTTCTTTTTTCATATTCAAGGTTGGTACTATTTTCTTCAGGTCCAGTACTCACTATTGCTAGCATAATTTGTAGAAAAGCTTGCTTCCGCTGAAGCAGGGGCATAGCCAGAAATGTTTTTCGAAGGGTGGGGGGGGGGTGGGGGGGGAAGAAGGCATTTTTTAAAGAACTGACTTACATATGCATAATTTGCAGGAATGTGTGAACATTCGAAATTTCGAATATCTTTCTGATATTTTTTGCTATTCAATTCGCAAAGCGATATTACTATTTGTACTTTTTTAATACAAACACAGTCAACGTCCCATTATTTTAACAGTGACCTCTTCAGAGTTTTAAGATGCTTCACCCCATGACATGATCGTGTGGCGGAAAAGATACCTGTCAAGTTTCGTTACGTTCGCAAATGCACTCAAGCAAACACTGCTTCGAACATGGAGATGATATATGTGCCAGAGGTGGAGGGGCTGAGTTAATGCTGCCTTGTACCTTAAATTTGAACATGAAGCCAGAAAAATTGGATGCCAAAGATATTTAGCATCCAAAATTTCAGACACTCTTATATATTGACATCTCTGAGGCAATTCGGGAACTCTTGACTTGAAGCGAACGCACCCATGTTCAGTCGGGCTTCCACTAATTTTGAAAGAAGATGAGAGGCTGAGAAAACAGCATCTTCCCCTTTCATGTGTAGAGTGTTGTCGGCAACACTTTGGTTGCCCCGAATTATGCACATAAATACATTTCAGCCTCTGCATTGACTCATTTTTCGATATGACAACTATGAAGCACCACCTCGAAAGTGCTTCATGAACTTAGCCAGAGAAAACACTTTCATGTTGCTATCTTGTAAGATTATGCTTAGGGATTCTTTCTAACTTTATTTCTGCAATATTGCTTCTAAGTATTAAAAAATAGTGTAAAAATATTTGAGAAATATTCAAAAAGTATTAGATTCCATTCACACTAACGCTTCAACATTAGAATTCGCTTCACACCAAAATTTTGCTATTTGCCGAGCCCTTATAATTTGGCACATATAATCAGTGTTCTGAGGATAACATATGCTGAAAGCGTTATCGGAATGGGTGTATATAGAAAAACCGCTGGAGTTCCCCTTTGAGGTGATGGCCAATCCAGGTAAAGTGTGGCTGCTGAACTTTCGCTAAACTTGCGACAAAGTGGCTGTAGGCAATGAAACTTAGGTAAGCCTGTGACTGCCCACTATTCCTATGCTGGTTGAAACTCCATGTGTTCCAGCTCCCATAGATGCTAGTGGCAGGTTTCGCTCTAGTGTACCATTATGAGACCCCATGGTGTCCCACCTACGCATGTTATTTCAATGTCCACAGCAAGCTGCAAGATGACCTAAACAGCAAGGACAGCGATATCGTGAAGCTCACATGTCGAGTGAGAGAGCTGGAAGCCGAAGCTGCATCCGCGGCCGAGTCCCATTCCCGCCTTCTGCAAGAAAACCAGAGGCTTCATGAAAATGTAACGCTTGTGGCAAAAGAGCACAAGGTTAGTATGAAGAAATTATTACTAGATATCCTTGATGAGCTTACTTAGCATGAAGACAATGACTCCTGAGTGGTGCTAGAAGGAAATAATAATCAGTGCATTTGAAGTTTTTATGGGCATTGGCATCTGTCTGTAGTGAGCTGGTTTGTTCGTGCCATAGTTGACTAATACTATTCAGTTTAACAATTCATTTCTTCTCAGTATGCAGGAAACAATAGAAGTCAGAATAAAACGTAGCAATTAAAATTTTCACTCTTCTCTGATGTTGTATACCAGTGACGCTGGATAAAATAAAGAGAAGGTGGGGGTGGGCGGCAGTAGCATAAAAGTAAGCCAGGTAAAACAGTGAAATAAATCTTCGAAACACAGTTTGCTGTTATAAGAAAGTCTGTTGTTATAACTATTTTTTTTTATCGCAAGAGTACTACTGTGCAACGCACACGGGAATAAGAACTTCCTTGAATGGCGGTTGGGCAGAATTGCTTCATAATAGCCAATGGCTACACTTGATGTGCACTGTGCCTGTCTACCCGCACTAGTGACAAAAAGACGATGAATATGCAGTAGGTTTTGCTTTTGACCACCTTTCGATTGTAATTGGCAAGCTTGCTTGACATAAAAAGTGCACTTGATATTGTTCGCTCGTCCATTTGACAGTGTGACCGTAGCCTAACAGTAGGTATGCATAGTGGTCATTGTGAATACATTTCATTTATTACATTTCATTTATTGCATCCTTAAAGGCCCGAGGGCATTACATAAGGGGGGGCAAAGAATATGCTGTGAGTGTGTATAATTCAAGTTGAACAAATTATAAACAGTACAGTTCTAATATGGTAGTTTGGTCAAAAATGACAACAAAAATGAATCAAATAACACACAAAAGAAACGCTTTGGCTGGGAATTAGAGTACAAACAACTAGGCTCAAGCAAATTATACATACAGTACGTTGGTAGAATATATTTACAGCCACGGGTTAATGGGTGGAATCAAAGTGGGATTCCAATTTTGTGCGGAATGATGTGCGGTCGAGATAGTGTATTTGCGAGATAGTGTATTGAATTTTGACATTATGGAAAAATTGTGTCAAAATGTGCTGGGCAGCTGCTTACAAGGTGCCTGCATTATTAGTAGTGGTTAAAATAAATGAAGCGTACTTTAAGCGCATATCAACTAGGAGCCCCAGCGTAAGGGGTATAGCTTTACCACTACGGTCGCATTTTGAAAATGTCTGCTTTTAAATGGCTATTTGTTTATTTTACGCACTCTTCTAAGATGTCAGAGGCATATATAAAAGACCACTTTTTAACGAAGTGCTTAATAACACAAATATCAATTGAACAGGTTTTAATCTGATTGCTATGGACCAAGAAAAAGTTGTTAGGCCCTTTTGGCCATCGTTGCTGCCATCGATGTCAGTGCGTCCTGCCTATATCAGCAACTTCAGGAAGCCTATATTATCCGCCAATGTCGTAGCTTTATGTTTTGTTTTACCACATATGAGAGACATGTCATTTCTAAACATCTTTCCTCATGTGTACAGAACATGGCAGCTGACTTAGAGAATGCTGTGCAACAGAGGAGAGACCTAGAACTTCAAATCCAGGAGTATGTGATTAAAGTGGCCAAAATAGAAGAGCTCCTGCGTACTAGGGTGAGTTTAGCTTACTGCCTCTACTGGTAATTGAACACTGATTGAGCAGCTAAGACTTTCCTCAAAACACGGTAACATATTAAGTCAAAGGTGCAGCTTTCCCACTTTATATTAGAGATGGGGGGAAGGAGCTCGGTGTGGAGGAATGTATGAGAGGCTGGAAGTTCTGGAAGTTGAATGAACTGTACATTGAGGGAGGTACGCTTAATCACTTAGTCGCTCTTGTGATCAGGAGTTGGAAGTTTACGCACAGTCGATTTCAGCAGTACGCTCCACCACCCTCATTTTTAATCCTAACGCTCCTCCTCAGGCAAGAGAGGGGAAAGGGCAGCACATTTCTGCAACCCTGTTACTGATGCCTCTGTACTAAATCATAGTTTATGGTTAAGCTTCCAATTGCCAAGTATCAACTGCTATCTGTAGGAATGCTCTGGATGTGAAATACGCACTTATTAAGATAACGAAAGACAGGCTCATTAGCAATTAAGAGCGTCACAGGTAAAATACAGACAAGTAAAGGAACAGGCACTGTGGTTGCCAATTTTCAACTTTTGGAAGAAAAGAAAAGTGTTTAAATAATAAGTACATCTGATTTCTGAAAAACCTCTCAATGAAGCTCTTCTCTTTAAGCCTCTGGAGTCGTGTCGAATATGCATATAAATTAGAGTAGGATTACTGCATGCATCTTGGCATCTAGGTGTGAGCAGCTGCACATTTCTGAATTATTGATTTATCTGTGCAGGACCAAGAGAGGGAAGATCTCTTGGACCAGTACCGGTCTCTTATCTCAGCCAACGCTGATCTGCGGACTCAAGCCGAGCAAAGCCAGCGAGAACATGACAGCAGTGATGCCACACTCAATAGCTTGCGTCAGCAGCTTGCCCGGGTGAGACTTTAAAAACAGGAGTGGCATGCAAGGTTGACGAAGATGATAGGTAACTGTTTGGGAAGAACACAAGGGTGCAAACATTTTAGTGCAGGGTTTTTTTTTTTTGTTAATGGTAGACTGAGTTGTCACACATTATTCATAAACTAATACAGTAAAAAAACTAGCTCTACAAATTCAACCGTTTTTTCACCGTCTCTTCTTGTTCACACTGTTGACATTCCCGAGAAAAGAAACTAGTAGTGATACACGAGTAGTTGTAGTGGCTGGTTGTACAGTATACTCACACTGAACAGAAATTTGTTAAACAGAACCACTGCCTAAATGGATTAAGTGCTTCTGACAAGATTGTTTATGTTCTTGCACTTACCAAGAGACAATCCCTCTCAGCAAATTCTTTTGAGCCACAAAGTGAACTTTTAGATTTAGTAAATCATTAGCTATGGTTGCTTAAAACCTTGCACCCTTTTGTAGGAGACCTGGCCTTTGTGAAAGTGTATTGGGATATTAAAATTCACCAGCAAGAGTATCAGTTTTAGCTAGTTCTGCATTTAGTTTCATTAGTTACCCGTGCAACAGCTGTGGCTAAATACTGTGTTGTATGGAGAGGCAGTGAGCAAAGTGCGTAAAGACCAAGCATCAATTGAACAGGAACCAAGAATATTTACTGGCGAAATGCCTGTAGTGGTACAGGCACCTTTGTTTTATCTCAAATTCTGCTCCTGTGAAAATTTAGGTTGTCATTCTGCAATGTCATGCAGGTCAACTCAGTTTTTTTTCAATTTATTTGTTTGTTTCCTGTTAGCACTTCCCAGTTTAGCTGACACTTTCACAGCTTCCCGCATACTCCACTAAACACTGACTGGCAACCATATTATGATTTCTCAAAATGAAGTCATTAAGTTGAAATGCAGAAAACTGATGTTTTAATTTTTACATTGGCTGTATTGAGAGGAAGACAATGTGAAGCAGCTAAGGAATTTAAAGCTAAACGAAAACAAATCATGTGCATGCTTACCTTTTGACTACTTGACCAACGTTCTGTTTAGGTGACTCCTTTGTGTGCCAAATCACTTTGTAGACTTGCAAACCTAAAATGTGAGCGGTACTTGATTCATTGCTTCTTTTCAAGCAAAGCTCGTTGTAACTCACAGATTTTTGTGGTGATATGCCCGGGGAGGGGTCGAGGCTGCCACCCAGGATCCGGCGAAGGACGACTCTTGCGACGCGTCTCACGAACAAGTAGAAGATGCGTTTAATTTACATATTTGCAAGAGAAGTACATTGCAGCGAGAGCGTACTGACGCGCCTTTCCATCACAAGGGCCCAGAGCGCACTCGAGACGAGCGGGCCAGCGAAGTCCAGAGAGAGAGATCTCCGACCGCACACGCGACGCGCTTTTTATACCCCTCGTCCGTGCACGTGCATCTTCTCAGACGCAGGCTGTGTGTCCCAGCGACGCCGATGTGCGTTTCCTGCGGCGCACACAGATGCCTCCCGCGTTCCCGCAGGACGCGGACAGTGTTTGACCGTTACGCCGATGAGCGTCCCTTGCAAGCCACCTCCTTGCTGTGCCGGTCATAACAGCCCGTCCGCCGCCCGAAGAGGTCACGGAAGGGCGGCAGTGGCGCTGCTCCCTGAAGTGGCCGTTGTGCTTCTTCTCGGGTGTTTCACTGATTGTCAACCACTACCCATACACGCACACCACTCAGCACAGCACACCTTTGCATAGCACAGCACAAAGCAGATCGCCCAACAAGCGCATTTCGGCATCGCCGCGATCCACCGCACACCCACACACCTTGGAATGGCAACCACACTCGGCGCGCAACGCCCACTTGGTCACAGCATGGGACCGTCCACATTCGCAGAGTCCCAGTCGTCGTTGCCTGGTTGCACCATAGTCGGTCGTGTCACACGGCGCTAAATGAAGGTCGCCGTCCTCAGAGGCTGTTTTTTTTTTTGGGGGGGGGGGGGGGGGGCAGTAGCTGCCCGACTTTAGTGGGGGAGGGTGCACACAAACAGAGCACTGACACTGCGAGCACTCAACCCGCCTAAGATTCGCCAGGTTCAAGTTAGGGCGAAGCTCTTTTCATTGTTTATTGCCGAACAGAAGACTACACTGAGGTGGTGACCAAGTGAAATCTGTAGCTAAACAAACTAACTAACCATGGAGATGACGCAGGCATACTACTGTAAAATCAAAATTAAACAAACATGCATGCTTCTAATAAAACCCCTGTGTCCGACTCTCCAGCCTACAGCTGTCCCTCACTTCAATCGTACACGTGGCAGTCGAGGTCTTGGCGGATTTCGAGAACGCCCGAGGCAACGACGCGCACGTGCTTCCAGCTGAACGGCACAGTCACGCCTCATTTCCGATTTCAGCGGGCTTCGGTCAGCCCGGCGGAGGGGATTCAAGCAACGCGTGGGAAAGAGTGGCGATGTCCTCTTTAGGCTCACTCCTGTGCGGTGTTTAGCTATTGTGGCCTTTTTCTCAGGACCCCTTCGACACTCGGACTCATGCAGGGCAACTTTGACGCCGATGCGAAACGCCCAATTTCGCCTGCTACGCTCAAATTTTGCGAGCTTTCTTCAACACGCGTAGTGCCTTTTGTCTCGCTCGCGGCTCTTCGACGTCTCTTGCGTCTGCGCCGCTTTTTGCGTCTCGTTTCCGAGCCTCTCGATTGCATCTCCAGCTCGTCAACCCTCGCACACCTTGCGTCAGCTGTCTCAGTCGCACGGTCTAAATTATTTTCGACCAAATCATCTTTATTCCCACCCTCTAGACCGGCGGACTGGTTAACACACTGAGGAACAATGCAGTTGCTTCCCTTCGAAAAACCTTGCTCGCATTCCTGAAAGCTGTTTGCAACTACACTTACGGATGGCTGAATTTTCCGTCTCATTGCCTCGTTTTTCTGTTCCAGATCACTAGCGCCTTTTCCCTCTGCAATCTGAAGCTGAAGCCGCAAGCGCTCAAGCTCCCTTTCTTGGCTTTCCGCTTCTTCTTTGCACATGACCGTTTCTCTTTCAAACATAAGGCGCTCTCGCTCTTCGACTTCTTGTGCCCTTTTCATCCTCTCCTGAATTCGCTCCCAGCACTCGGCGAGCTCCTCCGCGTCTGCGCCAGAATCCTTAACCGCCTGTATTAAAAGTGGCTTTCTATGTATAGTCGCCACCTCAATCCCCAGCTCCTGGCACAACAGCACTAAATCCGGTTTCCTCAATTTGTTCAAGTCCATGGTCACCCCGTGCAGACTTCCGTTGCTCAAACTGCCGTGAAGGTACCTCTAATAAACCCAATCCTTCACAAAGCAGCAACTAATCTACCCTTTTGGATAAACATCACCATCTATCCAAAACACCTGGCAGAATCTCTACGGAAAGTGAGCACCCACCAGCATCGGTACCACGAAAGAACACGAACCGATCCCACCGCTGCCACCAGTTGATATGCCCGGGGAGGGGTTGAGGCTGCCACCCAGGATCCGGCGAAGGATGACTCTTGCGATGCGTCTCACGAACAAGTAGAAGATGCGTTTAATTTACATATTTGCAAGAGAAGTACATTGCAGCGAGAGCGTACTAACGCGCCTTTCCATCACAAGGGCCCAGACCGCACACGCGATGCGCTTTTTATACCCCTCGTCCGTGCACGTGCATCTTCTCAGACGCAGGCTGTGTGTCCCAGCGACGCCGATGTGCGTTTCCTGCGGCGCACACAGACGCCTCCCGCGTTCCTGCAGGACGCGGACAGCGTTTGACCGTTACGCCGATGAGCGTCCCTTGCAAGCCACCTCCTTGCTGTGCCGGTCATAACAGTGGCAACGTCGTACACGAAAAACTTGGCACTGACAAACATAAAGAAATGCGGCTCTCGAAGGTTCATTGGTCACTTGCGTATTTGTATGTGCCAGTGATTGATGCCCTCTTGATCGTGGCCTGGTCGGCTGTCAGCCATTTCCGGTCTGGCAATCTGATCTTTTTATCGTGGTGACTTGTCCTTTCACGTTGCCATGCTTCATTGTTGCCTGGATATGAACGCATGATCATTGATGTTGTCAGTAGCAACAAGCATGTGGATGAAGCACCAATTCTCGACATGGGGGAAGGAAACGGTTAGGAGGGGGCATTGCGCAGTGCCACAGAAAAATAAAGTAGTACATCAGGCATGCACATGCCTAGGTTTGCTTGCCCCCATTTTGCCGATAAGGCAAGGGCTTGTGAATTTCGTTTGTTTTTTGTGCAGTGCTGTTAGATTTCTCACTGAAATGCAGTTGGAATAGCTGGCTGGCTATAATTAATTAAGTGCCTGCGATTGCCTCTCTGCAGCACATGAGCGTGACATCAGAGCAGGAGCGGAAGCTGGCCTCACTGGGAGCAACAGTGGCTGCCTTGGAAGAGTCGCTGCAGCACAGCGCTGCCGAGGGAAGTCGACTGAAGGAGGAACTGCAGAAGAGCTCGGACACACGTGCAAGACTTGCCGAGCAGGTGGAATCGCTACAGGACCAGCTCGCCAAAGAACAAACTGTCAACAATCAGGCAAGTGTAAATATTGTATTTACTCGTGTAATGAAGGCACTCACATAATAAACGCATCCTCAATTTCAGCCGTCGAAATTCTGGGTTTTTTTTTGTCCACGCAATAAATGCACCCCCTACTTTCATTTGCTTCGGCACCTCCTCGCTTGTTGGTTTTTTGTTTCTATCTTTTCTTTCCCTCTCTTTTTCTAACTATGCCGATCCCTCTGGGTTCGCTTCTCCCCCTACCTTATGCCCACTGCCATACCCCTTTGTTTGTTTGTTTTTCTTTCTATTTTTGTGTGCCTCGCTCCTCACTTTTTGTACTCGTTATTGAAGCATCCATGTGCCGCAGCAGGATTCACAAACAGCTCCCAAGCACACAGTGAGCGAAGGCCACGAAACTGGCCACACCAGCCAACAGTCACTTCCTGCAACTACAAAACTTTAAGGTGCCATCGGCAACCAGCGGTGGGAGCACGTGGAGACAGGAGAGACGGCTTGCAGAAGATAACGCCGTGTACCTGATCTACCTCCCAAGTGACCGAGTTTCCGAGGCCTGGTGGGACATCCAATCAAAGCAGTGACACGGCATCTAGCATTCTAGTGCATTCTAGCCATTGTGGCCCTACCTTTTTTCCCCACGAGCCATTCCCACACCTTCATGAGTATGTTTTTAGCCTCTCCTGAGTTTCACCGTGGATGATTGGCCAAAATGTGTGCTGCGCGGCTGGTTTCAAGTTACAGATTGTGAAGTACACACTTGTGCACGTAGATCATGCTGTTGATAGGCACTTTGGAATTGAAAAAGTCCGTGTGCGTTACTGGAGCAGCACAAGCTGTGCACAACAAATGTTGAGTGCATGTCTTCGGGGAACCAAAGGCCAGAAAGTTTCATGCCATGCAAGAAGAGCTCTTAGAACGTGTCTGAAACCTGCAAAAGGAACTCTGTGTCGTTTTGCATGAAGCGATCAGGCTACACGTGCAAGCCACAGTCATAAAACACGGCCTAATGACCACCGCTTTTAAAGCAAGTATGTAATAAGTGGACCACACGCTTCGTGTATTACAATGAACTGTGTTTGACATCACTTTGTCTGCGACTGCCTCCTTGCTATGAAGAAAAGGTAGTGAACTTTCACAAGCTTGTGATACGCCTGCGGTGGGACCAAGAATTTCTTCTGTCGCCAATAGGGAAAGCGGACCAGATGCCCGTGAATTTCGGCATAGCAATGGGTCAATGATAGAGGAACACGCAGCATGCCCGTTGCGAAGGTAGGCGCCGAGAAGGGCTATTCGGAATGTTAATGCTGGCTATTACTGCAGATGGCAGGAAGTTGCCACCATATACTGTCTTGAAACAGAAACCTGCACCAAAGGCCAACTTCCCAGCTGGCATACTAGTGCAATCCTAAAAGAAAGGATGCATGTTGGCCAATTTAATGGCTGAGTGGCACTAGACAATCTGAGGGACGGTGCCCTGGCGCTCTGCTTCTCCTGTCTCCCCTTGTGCTCGACAGTTCTTGGGAGATGATGTATGCTGGGAACTGAAGGCGCTGTGCACCGAGGCCGCCACCATTCCAGGTGGACTCACATTGGTGCTGCAGTCCCCTAAAGACCAGCAAATTACTGAGCACTGTTCTCAGCATTATTGTCATTTGTGCACGAGCTCCTTTAAAAAGCTAATGAACTGTCTTTTTTTTTTTAATGTGGGTTAGCAGAATACTTGGATAAGTTGTTAAGTTAGAGTACCGCACCGTGTTCCTATGTATGAATTGCTTGTTCGACCTGAGGCATTGTTTGTGTCATTGTTAAAGCATTCACTAATCAGTACAAATTATCATTCTGCCGACACCTGTTTTGTGACATGGTGTGGAGTGAAATGGGCACAAATATATAACCGGGGTGCTCAACGTATTGCATATAGTTTAATGTTTTATCTATTGTTACCCAGTGGTCAACATTCCAAATGCTGCTCAGTTAAGCCTTCTGCTACGTAAAGCAAGCCCGTAGTCGGGAAGCATGAGCACTGTAGCTTCCCTCCCCCACCACCACCATCATTGAAAAATATTCCTGGCTACAGACCTGCCATAAGGCCTAGCCCTCCACTATAAACAATAACTGAATCAGATAATGAAATAATTGAAGTACGGCTCGTGTTCTTCCAGATCTCTGGGCACTTGAGGCGCCTCGAAGATGATCTTTCTCTGGCGCGCACTGAAGCAGCCACGGCACGTTCCGATGCGACCAGCCTGGAGCGCCTGCTCGCCACGTCTCGGGAGCAGCGTTGCCAGACAGACATTGCCCTCGAAAGGCTCTCTGCCGAGATGGAAAAAATGAAGCAGGACATGCAAGCAGGAGTCGCAAGCAGGTATGCATGCTGCCGGTAAATGGTTATATGTAATTATTAATTAATGTAGCTAGTAAATATAGCTAAACTGCCATTCTTGTTTTCGTCGTTTGATGTTGTTCTGTTGCTTTGCATCAACGAGGTGGTGCCATCAAATTTCGAGGCTATAGCAAGCTTCTTGTGGGTTTCCTTTATATATGCAGACACTTCATACGTATGGTCGGACACAGCAAACATTTGGAATGTACTTTTTATACACTCTCGAAGTGTACTTAAAATGCTCGTTCTCCCAATCAAAGCCCATCGCTAGCGTGTCCAACACAACCTCAGCTCTATAGAAAAGACAGTGAAAGTGGTAGTGATGTCACAACATACCTGTTGTGAGCATAGGTGTGTGCAGAGTTCCCCTTTAGGGGAGATAAAGGTTCATCGCTGCGCAACCCCTCCCTAATATTACGTGAATGTGTGGGGCTGACTTTGCACACCCCCCCCCCCCCCCCGCCCTCTTAGTTGACTAGGGGAGCGACCACACAACTGGCCACGTTATGTTTTTGGCTCTTTTTTCGAGCCCAGTAATGTCACAAAAATTTTTTACATCAAAACGATTTGAAGTTCGAACTTCAAGGTGGCATCGCCATCTCGTTTATATTTTTTTCGCATCTTTTACCTTGCCAAGTATCATTTTATAGCAAGAGTAGTGCTTTCAGTATTATGGAAGGGTACTTGTGGGTAACAGTACCCCCACATGTACCCTCAGCACCCACCTGAGAGCGTGCAGAGTACTTGCGTCAGCACAGGTGTGGGAGTGTAAGGACGTTGGGAAGATGCATTGTGCTGTTCGGCTATTGAGAGCATATGTGATGTTGATGATCTTGACTTGAATGTCTGCGTCTGAGGGCCCAAGAAACACTATAGTACTTTACTAATATACAAGCGAAGTTAATTTTTTTTATCTAGTGCAGCAACCATAAAATTCACAATGAGTGCGATGCATGCCATAGCAGTGACTTCCTGGATTAGATGTATTGACCTTGCATTCTTTAACATAGACTACATATGAGCGCATAAGTGTTGTTGCATTTCACCTTGGGTAAATTGTGGCCACTGCAGCTGAAAACCAAACCCATTACCTTGTGCTCGACTGCTGAACACAGCAGCACTTTCCTGCCTTTATGAAACCTGGGAAACCCTTCTTCAGAGGACTTTAGAAGGGTTTGCAGTAATATATTGTTGTGATGTGATGACGATTTCATGTAATTCTGCTCATCACGATATGCTTCTGTTATATTCTGTTCTACTTTACAGGGCAGCTCAAAATGAAGAAAACAATTTTCTTAGAAGCAAGCTGTCAGAGTTTGAGCATGCAGTCGAGCAACTTAAGCAACAAGTGATCAACGAGCAATATGAAAGGTAAGAGATTGATGCAGTGGCTCTGCACTTATTGCTGTGAGGTGTAGTAGTGCCTGCGTTTCGAGACAACACAGGGTGGGGAACTCTGGCATCACCTCGCTAACGGGAATTATAGTTGATTACAACCCGAGAATAAGTACGAGCTCCCCAGACATGCATCATTGTTCCACCAAGAGAGAATTCGCATAGACGTTTTATGCAATCACGAACGCATCTTTTTGCGACTACAAGTACCTTAAGCATGTTTTATATACTCGGGTGTTCCCACATACACACATGTTCGTGTCGCTGAATTTAAAGAGCCCCTCACCGGGCCACATGGCAAACTTTAGTTATGCACTGGAAGCTGTTGTGCCCAAAAGAGAGCATCCTACACAATAATTTCTCGAATTGGTTTATTAGGAGCAGAGATAAAAAAATATTTTGAACCAGCTCGCAAAAGTTATGGGAGGCGGCAAGCCTTGCGCCCGTCCCATAAGCCTTGCGCCCGTCCCATTTGCCCTGTATAACCTTCACAAGCCAAAGTTTTTCCTCGCCTTCTCCTATACCGGAGAAGGGTAATCACGCGACATACACATATCACCACACCACGCACACATAATGACGCACGGCCCAGACAAGCCGTCCTTTCTCTGCAGTTTATGCTGCACTGGTGTGCCTCGGTGTCTTCCTCGCCTATTGTTTTCTTTGGTGCGCAGCGCAGCAACTTTAACTACGTCGCACTTGTTGTACTTCATCGTCTCATCTTGTGTGTCCGCGAGGAGCAGAGCAGAAAACGTTCACTTTGAAATTTGAACTTTTTTGCCGCAACATGCGGCGATGCAACTCTTGGCATATATTATCATGAGAGCGCGCAACATAACAACTGTTCTTGTCAGCTCAAAATGGCCTGACCTAGTGAGGGGCTCTTCCAAGTCGAAAACTTGGGCATTTTGGAAAATTTCTTCAGATATTCTGACATCACTGCGTAGCGAAAAAACCATATCATAGGCAGGAATGATGGGCCTTTAGTTTTTTACATGCGCGATTCGTATATTAGTACACAGGAGAGGTACCTACAGTTTGAAATAGAACACTGTGTTCATTACTCTCTTACATAAGTGATTGATAAGTGCCGCACGGCTCTGTGGGCAGAGCTTTATTTATTCTTAGTTTGTAATCAACCATAATGCAACCATTTGTATTTACTGCAGTCTAATTGTAGTCGTAGTGCCCATCAGGTCACATTTAAGGTTTTTCTTTAATTTTTGCCCGCAGCAATAAAACCATACAAAGCAGTTTGCTAGAAGCATTAAAACCACTTGGAAATGCCGACTTGCCCTATTTCTCACTTTGTAAATTTGGGAAATCAAACATGGCTTGTGCACATGTATCTGTGTTGAATGTCACAAAATTGAATTTAAGATATCTACAAATATTAGTGACAGTTGTGCTGTACAGAAGGAGAATTTTACAGAAAAACGAATAGCGTCATATGAAGCTCAGAAGAAAAAAAATTAAGGGGGAGAATCGTTGCATAAAACGCAAGATACTGGTTGCATCAGAGAAGTACCAATGCACATTTTTTAGGTTAAAAAAAACTCTGCTGCATACATATCGTTAGCCAAAAGTCCACATTTAGGCAATACAAAGTTTGGAAAACACTTGAATTTAAAGTTGACAAAGTACTCTGGAAATATGAGACGTGTAGAGCATCACTACAATAAAACAAGATCTGCTGTCATGTAGCAATAAAGCTAATGGTGATACTGATAAAAATTCTTACTGGACATGATTACCGTACATAGAAATTAAATGATGCCGTTATATTCTTTGCTTTATTGAAAACTCATTGCTGCCTGGTGAATATTTAACTTCAAAGGTAGGGCGCTTATTGAGGTGCATTAAAGATTTCAGAATAATGTTATGCATGCTTTAGTTTAGTTGCTTATAATGTACTGTCTTTAAATTGGTTATTCAACTGGGCTACTCAAACTAGCGAGCCAGAAAGGCGTCGAGGCAAGGCAAGGCCAGAACAAGAACTAGGTAAAACACTGTATTGAAAAAAATAAATTCTGCCCTTGCATTTGGCAGCATTGAAAATCACTAGAACAAAGTGAACCAAGGTGTTGCAATGCATTCAGCTCCTATGTATGTACTGACACTAAAGTTCATTTGTAGAGACAAGTGCAAAAATTACGTATTCGGAGTCCTGTAGCACCCTGCTAGGATTGTTTTTTTTATCGGTACAAGGCAAGGGTCTCCTCAAACACAAGGCCTGCATGTGACAGTCTTCATTTCATTTTTTTTGCGACTTAGTGGCTGTTCGTGACATTGCTAAATGATAGCAGATGAGAGATTGAGACCACTAGTGTAGGGACTGTGCGGCTTCAATTCGCATAAAAGAATGGACATTTGTGAGAATATTAAGTAGTCACTCCTTTAATATATCTGAAAATACAAACAGCGCAACCTAGTAGTAGTTACAGCATAACTACAGAAGCAAAAAACAAGGACAGGAAAAAGCACTGGCTTTAAACAATGATTTAATAGCAGAGTGGTGTACATATTAGGGGAATGGTGTCCACTATTAAATCATTGTTTAAAGTCAGCACTCTTTTCTGTCTTTGTTTCTTGCTTCTGTAGTTACGCTGCAACTACTACTAGATTGCACTGTTCGTATTTTCAATTATGTCCTACCAACTTGCCCAAGTTTCCAGGGTTTTATGTTTCCGCACACACCATGACAAAATTTGGTTAAAAGTAAAAACTGCTGTGTGTGTGTGCTCATCAAAAGAAGCAGGGTCATTGCACAACTCTTATTATAGGAAAAAGCAAGACATTTCAAGGCAGTGTTGAACACTTCATGCAGAAAGTAAGATTGTACTCAAATGTGATGAGAACTCATACAAAGTGTGCATTCTTTCGGACATTAGTCATTGAACTTTTGTTCATTATCTCCTTCCTGTACCATTTTTCAACGAACACTTCTTTTGCCTGAAGGGCCAGGTGACGCAACATTGAATCATGTCCCAACCATGCCAAATTTAGAGGGGTGATCTTAAGCTGACGAAGTTGCCCCTACTTTCGCTGCTCTCCCCCCTCCCCTTTTCTTTTTTAGCACCCAAACGCTCTATTGTATATTACTCTCCTTTTTGCGTGTGTATGTGTAATGGCTCTAGTTCTTTTGTAGCTCCGAACTGTCAGCTTATATGAATAGTAGTGTTATCCAGATGAGATCTGGGGTTACAGTAAATCATGACTGGGTGGGACTGGCGATGCTTTTCATGAAAAAGGTATTCACAAAACACATGACATTATCACAAATGACTGGTAGAAAATCGGGTAGGAGTTCGGCCATGTCATGGAGTGGAAAGGGCACCTCAGAAGCAGGACTTTCCATAATTTTAGTAGGCCCAACCTCTCATCCAAAGTGCTGTGGACCAGAAAGAAGTCTTCTAAACATGTTTATAGGTCAGAAAAAAAATAATAAAACACATACACATCACAAATTGAATTTCTGCAGGGAGAAGTGCAAGGAAGAGTTCAACCGACTGCAGCAACAAGCACGCAGTGGACTCAACGGCAAACTTACGCTGCACGGCTTCACGGGCTCATTCCAGACGAGGCTAAACTTCAGCCCAGAAAATGGAACCAGGCCCCCGCAATAGGCTAAGCGTCATTGCAACTTCGTCATAGGCACAGTACTTGATCCAGACAGCATGCACTTGCATGGAATTGAAAGCAACTCTCTCATTTGTACAGGAAATCATTTGATACCATAAGCATCCTCTCATATTCATTTTTTTATCGACTTTCTTGAAGCGTGGCTGTGCAAGTGTTTTGCGCTGTAATATATCTTGCTATCCTTGCTCACTGTGCTTTGGTTTTTATTGACTAAATAAATTTATCTGACTTTCTTGAAGCGTGGCTGTGCAAGTGTTTTGCGCTGTAATATATCTTGCTATCCTTGCTCACTGTGCTTTGGTTTTTATTGACTAAATAAATTTATCTTATACCTTTATTATCCCAATTATGCAATGGGGAAAAAGTATAACTGAACACTAAGCGACACGAAAAGTTAGTCTCCTGCGCGATGTTTGCTCACCACCAACATTTGGTGCACTCATACACAATGCCCTTCAACATTAGTGCGAGCTTCAACCAGGTAGGCAATAGTTTAGCTACAATAAGAATAAGGTGGTACGTGGGTTTGCTACTTCAGACATTCTTGTTGCTTGATGTACTTTCTTTGGTGGCTCAAATTTCTAAGCAACTATTCATAATGCAAGTTCTTATATTTATAGTGCAATATCTTGATGTAGGCATAAGCTCAACTTGCAAGCCGTAAAGCAGAGGCCAAATAAATGCACAAGATTTGGACACGTCATTACACTTTGAAGCCTTTATCATACAGTGTCTTTACTTCAATTTTTATTTCGCTTTAAGCGTTAGACAACTAAAATAAGTACTGCAGAAAGTCCTGTTGCACAGTGTTCATTCAGACATTACAATGCCTTGTTCACAATAAAGGTTACAGAGCCATATCTTGAATATACAAAATAGAGCACTGCTCCCATTTTATTCGTAACATACTACAAATGCATAAACATACATTAATAAAGAATAATCTGTAATACAAGCGGTATGTACATGGATCTCTGTGCCAGAGTTCCCATAAATACAAGCGTCAATTGTGACCGTTGCATGTTCTCTACACTACCGACATTGAGTGCGGCCGAGTTGAGTAGATTGGCCAGTATTGCACATCACAGTGAAAAAAGAGGCACCAGCTGCCGCGGCTGCCTCTTCGGCTCAGGATGGATTGGTAAAGATTAGTTCGACAGCAAAGCCATCATCATACACCTTCCACGTCTTCGGCTTGTGAGGATTGTCAAGAACGTCTCTTGGCAAGTACAACCTGAGGTAGTCAAATGCAGTGGTCAAATTAGAGGTTGTAGCCTCTATTAACTCTCTCTATACACACAATTTCTGAACAGCATGTCCACTTGAGTTTGTTGGCTCAGTACTATGCACTTATGAAGAGGCAAAAACTGAGATGAGGCAGAAAATTAGTACTGTGCGACTATAAAAAATGTGCATTCGAGCATCCACATGATTTTTAAAAACTTTTGAAGCCAGAAAGTATGGAACAATGGTATTAGGTGCCAATGTTTTCTGTCCACATCTAATGCGAAAGGTTTTCAGACTGCTGTCATTGATGAATAGTATTATACTTCATTCTACTATGCCAAACATTTAATGCAGAAGATTCAGATAGATTTTTCTGCTCTAGAACAACCAAAATATACTTTTCAGTTTTTCTTGACTGCCATAATAATTAACTTACCATGGCAGGTTCTGGCACATTCCAGTGTATTTTGTAGTGTGCAAATATCCTTTTGCCTTTACTGCACACACAACCCATTAACCCCTGTGTATAATATGCATAGTGCATACTTTGCACTAAATAAAGTTCAGTTGATAGCCAGCAGCATGCTCTATCTTTGAGATTTCTCTTTTGCAGATCAGTTGACATTATCATGTAAGAACACATTTTTCTTTGTCATTATCTTGTCACAGATAAAATGTTTTGAAGTCAAAGCCGACTAGCCCAACTTTCAGCTTTAGCTCAACCACACAATCTCACTCCTGACATGCGCCAACACTGCCTTACTTGTTGTCTTTGATGAAGCTGGTGTGGAACCAGAAGTAAAATGGACAGTCATCATAACCTCGAGGCACAGATGGCTGCAAAAACAAGGGAATGGGGATGAAAATGCTTGAAGTAGTTTCGTTGCCAGTGAAGGCTGTCAGTGAATAAACTTACGCTTCGGCAGGAAAACTTGAATTTCACGTCTCCTTTGACAGCAGGGAAGTTCAAGGTACTCACTTCAAGAACATCAGCTTCAGAACGGTAGTGTACCTGGTAATAAATTATCAAAATTCCACCAGCTAAATGGTTTATTACATGCTGTACTGCAGTGTTCCTGGCTCAGTCTCTTGCAACACTAAGGAGGTCAAAAAAGTATATAGCTCACACTGTCAAACTATTTTTGATAAGATTAAGAATCTTGGTACACCTCCTTCAAATTTTAGGTTAGGGCATAAGATTTTCCTGGACTTTCCTCTTGCATACCTACTAGGTGTCGCTAAATTCTCTGCAGTGGTGTAACCCATTTGTTATGCTTTCAATTAAATGCTTCAGAAAGCACTAACCAGACAGTTCATTTGACGCCCGAAGTCCATCTCGTGCATCTTGGTCTTTCCTTCAAAGATTTCACATGAAAAGTCTGTTCCATTGCCTTGTCCAACACCTGCGAATTTTAATGTGAGCCAGGTCAGAAGGTACCATTTAAAGCACATGCAGTCACCGCCATTTTGCTCTTTTCAAGTCGACAACTTTTGGGGACGGCACTTAAACGTAAGCCATGATGGGCAGAGTCAGCTGGCTGAGCAGTCACTTCTCTGAAGCAATGTAGTGAACACCGTGTCACATTAAGGAATCATCAGAGATTGCAATGTAATACAGCCTTTGGTGTCAAAAATAAATGTAATGAACTCACCCGATAGCTTGTATATTCTGATTTCCTTCACTTTCAATGGAACCTCGTCGGGCACCACTCCATCGTGCTTTTCCTTCACCTCTTGAAAGTATTCTACATACCGACTCTGCAGATAGCGAACCAACAACAGAGCACTCATTTTTCGACCTAAAATTTTGAAAAATGTGCCAGAAAATGTTAACTTGCCTGACTAGGCGTTTCAACACCCTGGAACTTTGTCCCGACAGTCTTGTCTGTGCGGACATTTCCAAAGTACTCCAAGCTTGCCTTTTGGAAATTAATTTGAAAGGGTAATGGAATGCTATGAAACTTGCTTGTTAATTGTGTGTAGCCTCTCACCTGTGCAGACTCAAAAAGGCCATTGTGCATGAGCAGCATACAAATCATTGTTCCTGTTCTCCCTTTGCCACCTTTACAATGGACAGCCACTACATTTTCGGGATCCTCATTCAAGAATGCTTGAGCCCTTGCCACGAACTCGATTGCATCCCTGCCAAGAAGACGAGTGGGAATTTACATGCAAATATTTGCTGTGCTTTTTCCACCTGCTCAGAACTGTCAAGCTACGCACCTAAGTAAAGGTACATTGTGATCATCAATTAGATATCGTTCAATGCAACCATTGAAGTGGCTGTTGTCGTAGGTTCGTTCACCTGGAAGTCGAGTGTCTGTATTAGCGTGGAACTTCAGTCATTGTACAATAGAGTAGTACTACATTGAGCATTGGTACTTGGAAATGTGAAACTTCATAGTTGGGGTGAATACAAATTTCGTAAAGACACCTTTGTCATGAAGAAAATTAAGAGGCTGAATGATAATAAGTAGTATTAAAAGTATCCCTCAGCTTAGCAGGACTCAATGCATTAAAAGTTCTCACTGCACATATTGTAGATGCGATAGTGGTTTGGATGTTTCGTGTTGAAAAATCTCTCCACTTCCTGAAAGAAAAATATTACCAGTTAGAAATAATGTCACAATATTGACCCTCTATATTACACCCTATAAATAAAGTACCAGAAGTATAACAAATTACTTACTTGAATAGGGTTTCGATACCACGACATTTTTCCAGATGATGGATATGACATAGCAATGATCCTATCTGCATAAGAAAAGGTGAATAATGCAAGGTATAATCCATTGGAGCAATTAATTCATCATGAAAGATGTGCCAAACTCACCAGTCACATAAACAAGGTCCAAATCGAAGCCATCCTGCCTGTACCGCCTCTTATTCTCCGACACCATGAGTCTGGCTCCTTTGGTCAAATTTTTCTTCTCTGTGTAGATTCGAAGAAGGCTAACTATTCGCACAATTCGACCGATTACCAGAAGTCTGAAAGTACAAGCAGACGGTGTGTCCTCAAGGCTCACTCTCAAAGCTTCGAAAGCTGAACTTACTTGTAGTAACCGGATATTTCGACGGACACATAGGCAACGGTGGCAACGAACGACAACATGACGACAACAAAGTCGACAGCATTGTACCAATGCTTCAGGAACTCTCCAGTGCTGCGTGGGAAATGCATTGTTGGATCGCTCATGTTGAAGCTATGCTGCATTTGTATGTTAAAGAAGTGAAGTATCAAGTATGTGGCTGCTTACCCTTGTGCATACATTCGAAAGAAGATCTCGAGGACAAAGAAGGACACAAAGCATAGTGCCACGATATCATAGGCTTTCTCGACATGTGCCGGCTTGTTTGGTTGACACAGGTCAGCTATTAATACACTTATGTCAATAATAATTAAAGAAAAACTGAAGAGTCTGTAAAAAAGAATGAAGAAAAAGTCAACAATATGGGAAAAACTGCCATAGCATTTTAATTAAGTGCAGTACAGCTGGAGCTTACCTGAATGCCAAGTGCTCCACAAATCTCTTTAGCATGACATGCCTGTGAGATTAAAGTGCCAGCATAAGTTCCATGCATTACAATTACATTGTCAATTGACGTGAGCGCTCGGCGGCTACGGTGTAGCACTGCTCAGCACGAGGGCCCGTAGTATGTATTGTTATTATTAGGTTCTTGCTAAAGAAAACCAAAGCAGTAAAAATAAACCTCGACCCGTTTCCCGACTATGACGTGCCTCGATCACATCGTGATTTCGGCACGTCGAGATCCAAGAATTAAGTTTTTGATGTCACGACGGGTCGCGGTAATGGACCGCACACTTGCCTTGCGATCTGCTCGCTGGGTTGTTCAAACGCGCTGCTGTTCAGCTGGTGGTTTTTCTCAATGACGACCACCTCTGTCGGTTCTTGTCCGGTGGTCGTGCTCGTCGCACCTATTTGCTCCATGCTTTCGTTCGCAAACTGCGTGTACTTCACCATTCTGCCAATAACCAATTCAACGCAATCAGTGCCATTCCAAGACGAAGAACAGGTGTCGAGTATTTCATTCGCACAGCGTTTATGCGTGTCTTCACGCCCTAAACTACCTGCCGAGCATTCCCCAAGATTTACACCTAGTGCCGCACCACCCTCACTTGTCCGGTTTGCCACGCTGTTGAGAAACTCGAAGGCATCGCCTAAAATGTTTCCTCCGGCAGCTGCTATGCGCAGTGTACGCCGACTGGGTGAGCTACGGCGAAGCGAAATTGATCCGCTTCCGCCCGCAACGAGAGTGAAACACCGACACCAAAGTTTCTAGCTTTAGTTGTTATTTCGCGGCGGGTATTCTCTGTCACTTGTATACGCAAGCAGGTACGCTCTGACGCGTTTCGCATGGCCAAGCAGCTAGATCCGCCCCCTTTCCCCCCAGCAAACAAGTCTACGCGAACGCGGCGGTAAAACTAAAAAAATAAAGCGACCAACTCACCTGCAGCTTCGTCGTAACGTCGAAATGCGAAAGATATCAAGGGCTTCGCGTGGAAAAAACGCTCTGAACACTCTTTAGCAACTTAGGAAACTAGCTAGCAACTTTTCGCATCTCGAGTCATCGTCCCGTCCCGCGGCCGCGGCTCGCGCACCAGACGCCCTTTTTTTTGTTGCTTTCGATTAACTCCGTTCTGACCACGTGACGCCTCGGGCGTCACGTGGTCAGAACCTGAGCCGTGATTGGTTCTCACCGAATCGCCAGCGCATGACGTTGATTCGGCGCGAAGACCGATCATCTTCAAGACTCGAACCGAACGCGCTTTTTTCGAACATCGCGCCAGCAATACTGCGGGACGACATTGTTACATGTTGTTTGCATAGTAGCCGGATTCGCTCTCTAGATTTCGTGCCGACCGGTTGTGCCCCCGCGTTCTCCGACGACAGTGCAGCTCTGGCCGACTGGCTCGCCCTACGCCATCTCCTGCCGTCGACAAGAGCTCTCGCTGAGTGGTGCCCCGTCCTCGGATTCCTGCAACCGTGTC
This sequence comes from Rhipicephalus annulatus, assembly GCA_013436015.1. Taxonomy (NCBI): domain Eukaryota; kingdom Metazoa; phylum Arthropoda; class Arachnida; order Ixodida; family Ixodidae; genus Rhipicephalus; species Rhipicephalus annulatus. The sequence continues at coordinate 18,881 of WOVY01011739.1, read as the reverse complement.
CATCTTTCCTATCTTCACCTTGGTCCTGGGTGTCGTTGTCCCTGCGCCCCGCTCTCTCCTCCCTCCCCCCTCTCTATTTATATACCTCTAATCCTATCCTTTTAATCCCTCCTTACCCCATCCCTCATGAGCTACTGTTGCGGTGTCGCACTCTGATGCAGACAGTTACGGGGCTCACCTTTATCTTCTTTTCTCTTTTAATAATCACGTAAGAAGGCCTAGTAGCCATGCAGTACAGTGTCCCGAATTAGAGTGTCACCCCATACATCAGTTATAATACTTCTCGTTGACTGTAGTTATACGGTCATAGAATCTAAGCCTACAGTAACAGTACGAAACTCCACGGTACCCTCCGCCTTTGGCACCCGTCCCAACAACAAAACACCGACGAACAAACCGCAAAATTTATTTCAAATGTGAAACTTCTTTTTCCGAAACTGCAACGCTACACAAATACCACAAAGCCAAGTGCTTTCGTGAGCTGGTGTCAAACGCTGTTAAAGAAAAATCCACCGTTTCCAGGCTGGGGTGCTATTTGTGCATTTTCTATGCAATTGGCCTAAAGATCACCAATGGTCGCATGTAAGGAATAAAACAGGTAACGGCATATATTTGAAAAACTGCACTGGCTATTTCCCGCGGTTCTCTAATCCATATGTTAATTTTATAGGTGTATATTTTCTGCAATGTTACTCACAGTTTTGTCAATCACTGTGACCACATGTTTTCCCTCTTTTTACTGAATCATGCTTATAAATGAATATCGCCCTGCTCGTTTCTTGTTAATGTTCCTGTTTTCTGTTAACCTTCGAAATAACCCCAATAGGTGCAACAATAGCTTTAGTTCAGTATGTTCCTCTGTCTGTGCCCTGCTTACCGCTTTGTATTATGTAACATTCCTAGCATGTGCTGTTGCCAAAAAAAAGCATAAGTGCATACATTTTCGAGATGATTGTGTTGAAATTGGAACAAGCACTTTACTACAGTAACACTACGAAATAATAAAAAATTTACCCTGTACCCACGCTTGTGGAGCCTTGGTAATCCTAATGTTCGCTTCGTGAAGGCTCGTCGTGATCTTTCTTGATGGGGCAAATCCCTGCGAAAACAAGCACTTTGCGCAGCCGAGAGTACGTCCAGGCAAAACCCGAGCGTACTGCAGTGTTTTCTAACAGGTGCAACTTCCATTTGAAGAGTTAGTACGCACAGCTTCCTGTGACAGCGGCACGCAAAAATGTCAGGCAATGCGAAAGCCACCTTCTCACCGTCCATGCACATTGCAGATTGTGAGAGCTTTGAAGGCGTTGAATGGTGTAGGTGTTCTGGGGTTGAGCTTGCGTTGGACGATGTTTCGTTGAGAGTTCACCTCCAAGGCCGGCAGGCTTCGTTTCCGCGCGATCAATCGACGTATAGCGGTTGCTGTGGAAGCCGCGTTTCTCGGACACATTACTGGACCTGTGCATCATATCTGTTCTAAACTGTGTACTCCGAATCAAAAGCAAACCACTTTATCTGTTGATAAGACGACCAATCGCGGGTAAGCAATGCACTTCACATTTCACAAGAAACGCGCTCACTGGCTATGTCTAGAGCTCGACTTGTTTACATGTTTGTTTAGCTTTTGTGGCCAGACGTACGTAAACACTCGCTAAACTTTGTAAAAAACTAGTGGCTGTTGTTTTGGAACGTGTCTTTTGTGAAGGCGTGGCCTTCACATTTATCCCCGTCCACCGCGTGTTTAGCTGTACGGTACTTTTTTTATTCTTTTTTTTACATCTTTGTCTTCCCTTGTTGACCGTGTCTTTGTCATGCGCTTAACCTGCACAGTAACCTTTTAAATTATGCCTCTAATTTAACTGTTCTTCGTAGCTGATCAAAAATCTTGTACAAGTACGCACAATATTAGATTTAGAACACAGATTCAGTTTAAGAGAGAGAAGTTGCTGGTTGATCGTATGAGCTTACCATAGGCTTCTTGGCTGATGCTAGGTATTTTTTTTGGCGTAGACAAAGTAGAGTCGAAGCACATTCTGTTACGGACCATGCAAGAGTACCCAAACTCTAACGCCAGAACTAACGTGCAAAGCTGGCTTTGGATGTCCCAGTATAAGCACGGGCCTTTCGTCGCTTGTACTCGGCTCGCGCGGCAAGCAAAAACTGGGTGCGGAGGCTGCACACACTGCCTCCGGTTGTGGGCGCGGCTGCTAAGCAACAGCGCGGAGGGTTTTTTCTTTTTTCGGACACCCGACATTTTACCTTTAGCTTTACGAGCTTGGCTCTTAAAAATGGTGTCGCCCTCCACCACATATTCATGCAGGCTGCCATCCCCCTCCCACGCCAACTGATTGTTGCTCCTTCTAGAAATTTTCTAGCGGGGGTGGGTGGGTCGGTATCTGTGCATTGACACAAAGAGATCACGATGTAGCAAGGTGAACTAAATTGCTCGAGTGTGCAAGATTGTAGGTTCAGTCAGTCAGTCAAGAACTTTATTAAATGGTTCTGAGGAGTTTAAGCCACCAGGGTGTCCACAAGGGACACTCTAGCACCCGCTACTGTAGTAGGTTCACTTCGGGCATATCTCCTTCTGTCCCACGTCATCTACACTTTTCTAGCTGGAAACTGCCATTCACAGCAATACTTCATTAGTGTTGCAGAAATAGAAAATATCATAACGCCATGAATATAGTGTTTTGAGCACAGAGCCTAACAAACTTTGTGAACACTTATTTCATGCCATGTAAACACAACAATGACGGGTACACAAATCCTCTTTTGGCCACATTTATTGACAGATGCAGACAGAAATATGTAGCAGGGCAAGTCACACTACTAAGAAACATGGCCATCATCAACATGTCAAACCTAACTTGGCAGCACCATGTACATTTTAGTGATCATTGCAGGATATGTACTGAATAATAGCAGTAATAGTCACACAAGAATTATCACCAACAGCAAACGATAGTTAAATTTTAACCGGGTTCGAGAACAGTGATGCAGGCATATCCTTATATATATAAAATCTCGACATTTCAATTTCAACACAACTCGTCATTTTTAGAACAAACAGTGTCACCAGTTCGCTTGCTTGAACCAGAGTAAGCAGCCAATCTTTTTGCAACAATGCTTTACGCAGTTTGTTCAACTATATGGCCAACCATAGACAGCTATCACAAAAGGAAAATGCTTTTGACAATCTTGCATACTACAGGAAAAGTAGATAGGAAAAATGAAAGGGTGGCTTCTTTGCATTGATCAAATGCCAAAATGCAACAGCTGCGTGAAGACTTGGCATCGTTTACGCAGGCAGACACACTTCAGCGATGTATTGTAGTAGGCCTTTCCTCCAGACCTACACAGCATTCTCTCTGCACCCCATGTAAGCAGTGTTGTGCATAATAGACCCGCGCAATAGAGACGGCAGAGTTTGGTTGCCGCGAGACCTTATTACTACTTGTCTTCACACTCCCTTTTGGAAGCATAGCTCAGTACGTTCATTGTCACAAGTAACCAGTGAATTAAAGGGGGCCCTGCAACACTTGTTACATTATATGTAAACTTCTTTAGATGTCAGACATGACAGGTAGCCGAACAGCGACAATTGGAGAGTTCAGAGGCCTTGTGATTATGCATATGCCATTAACTATCCCACTCGGTCTGACCTAGACCGAGCAGTTTGCCATGTGCTCGCATGTTGCAGGCCATATTCAATGGTAGGACAGTGCTCACACTTCTGCAACAAAATCCGCCATTGCAACATGGTCTCAGGCAGTTCAAATTCCGGTGCAACTGCTTTCAGACTTCAATAACTGGCATTGTGTACTGACATAAGCTTCAACGTAACTTACATTCCTGCTGCTTGGAGAGGGTCTGGTATCATGCATCAAACTTACCTCGCACCTTCAGCAAAATTGTTTGATCCTCAGTTGAGATGCTGAGCACTCATAAACAAGCACTTTACATTGTGTTGATCATACTTTTTTTTTTTCCAATGACCCAAACCAATTTAGGAACCAGCCATAAACCTAGTATGGTTTATCGTTAGTTCCAAGAATCTTCTTTCAAGAGTCACTGGGATGCCACGCCATGTTCCTCTGCTCACAGCAGGGAACCCATAGCATTGTATAGTGTCCAACAATTCCTTTCAGTTCTCAAAATCTTCACTGACATTCACACACATTCATACATGGTGATCAGTGGCTACAATTCTTTTAGAAGTAATGAATGAGCAGTGCACACAAATTCGATGTCCAATATGACGTTGGCAGCCCCTGGCGATAACAGTGATAGGAAAGTCCCTAACATCTTAAGCAGCATGGAATAGAATCAATGCCCGACAAGAAACAGTCTGGTAGGAGTGATTTACACTACTACAGTTAAACCTGCTTGTAATTAACCTCCATGGAACAAATTCCTCGATATAACGACGTTTTTATATTCTCCACCCTTGCTTTATAGAAGCACACATATTTGGAACCTCTATGTAACGCAGTAACAGCGGGAGACAAGCTTGATTTAACGAATTTTCGCCACAGGCAATCTTGGAACTTTGCCCCAGACTTTGTAATTTTGGCACAAGTATGCATCTTCCACAATTGCCCCACCGCCGCCAAAGTGCTCCTGGCTCCAGCGACTGCCAGGCGAGAGCGAGCGCTCGTTATGGCGCGCAGGTGTGCACACGAGGCAGGCAGGCGGGCCTGCGCCCCACGAGCCAGCGTTGCTGCCGTTCTCACCACCGCAAGCGCATGCACAGATGTGCCCCCCCCCCCCAAAACCAAAGGAAAAAAAAAACTTTTTCGAAGGAAGTGTCACGCTTTAAGCTAGTGCCACATATGTGGGGCCACACTGGATATGGAGGGCACTTTATCGAATAGCTTTCCGCGGTATCCGTGTCATTCGCTCTTTGTTTTTGACGCCGCGCGCGCGTGAGCGGTTTCACTGCGCGCACATGGTGTGGCCCCCGACAGCTTTGTTCAGCTTTGCCTCTTTTTTTTTTTTATACAAATACAAACAACTGTGCCGTCACTACCGAGGGGATGTCAAAGTAGGCACTGATGGAAACTTTTCAAGACCACGGTGACAATGATGGATCTTCGGAGATCGATTCATCACGCGTTTGCGTTTTAGCCGCGAGTTTGCTGTCCTGTAGCCTTTGCGATCGGCTGATTAGCTTTGGCAACAACACAACAGCGCTTTGAATGCAATACAATGAATGCAATAGCAACTAATTGTAATGTTATACGAAATTAAGCTGGCAGCCAACTTTTCTGGATCCAATATTGCAGAACTCCTACAAAATGTTGTTGCCAGCAGATACGGCTGCTCCAGAGACGTTTGCTCCTTTCACACAGTCTCTTCACGTTGAAAACAGTCTGATGCTTGCCGAGATAGCACGCGTGCCAGCGATCACAACTGCGTCCTTAATTTTAAAGTTCACCGTTAATATTCGAGCAGCCCCCCTCCTCCCCGCGTTTGTTCATGCTCATTCATACCTTGTCCTTTCCATTTGAGCATTTGACGGCAGTTCCAACAAGCAAGGGACGTTATTTTATGCGCCCTTCAAGCAACAGATATGGGCCGGCTCATTTCACTTCTGCTTCAGCGGCGCTCGCGTGCTTTTACCCGCTCGTCAAAGTTACAAAGCGCGGGGGCTTGTTATCAATTCGGACTTGTTACGGAACATGGCGGCGATGGCAAAAAGGTGTCGAAGTGTCTATATAATTGCTATCACAATAATAATGCAGTTTTTTTACCGCTGAATAAGCATTTTGGATGAACTTTGCCTTCAGTTCGCCTTTTGTTTAATTTGAGCGTTCGCTTTACAAATTTTCGTATTAAACCTGCATATAACAAAATTCTCTCTAAAACAAATTTTTCTGCAAATTTGTTAATTTCGTTATATCAAGGTTTATCTGTAGACTGGTACCACGGACTCTGAGAATTAGAGGAGTAGGACATCCAGAACTTTTCATCATTCCCCTTCATGCAACAGAATGAATCACATGAAGGAGCACTCTGAATCCAGCTTTGTAAGCGCAGCTCGGTGTACTTAGTGCAGTGATACGCGACTCATACCACTGCAGTTGTGCACTGCTGTATGCACTGCGCCGATAGAGCACAAAAAGCTAATGCAGCTGACAAAAACTAGGCAGCGATAAGTTGTCTATAGGGTATAATGACTCATTTGTAACATCCCTATACCTACCTTCAGAATCCTATGACAAAAATGTTTAGTGCAAGGGCAGTCATGCTTCAACCGATGAGGCAAAAACTCATTCATGGGTATGTCTGTGGAGAAAGAACTCTCCATTAAATACAAGTACTTACTAAGCAGAAGCACCAAAACACAACTCTGCAACATCATTGCCATCGCCTAGCCTTGTCACGCGAAGCAACCACTAGTGTTGTGCTTCAGTGATCTCACTGACACCCCACAACTGGGAGTTGCATCAAGCCCAATCTGTTACAGAGTCACAATGCTTTTTTTTTTCTGCTTACATGGGATGTCTGTCTCTCTCTCTTATTCATTCTTAGCATGCACTTTGTACTTTAGTACTTGTCCATGACTGAGCACACCACGATGAAAACGTTCTCATGATAATAGTGTTCTGAACAATCCTTCAACCATTGCAGCGAGAGATGGAATGTCTCCCTGCACAGTCCTCACTAATGGCCTGAGAATGTCTTTTCATCACATTCCGCATTTGACACTGACACCCGAGCTTTCACTTCAGGGAATCACTTTGGCAAACAGACTCGACGAACTGATCAAGGTCGGGCAGACTGGACTCCAGTGCGGCCAAATGTGCGCTAATTTCGGATACTTGCTGCTCTAGCGTTGGCTGGCAGGAAAATGAAGACAGCATCGGCGCGCTCTGGCATTCCTGGAAGAATGTTCCCAAATCAGTGCCACCTTCCTCACCATCGGCAAATGGAGGTTTCTGCAAAAATGAATGCAGCACATAAGACACAGGTGACCCAGGCCCACAATATCTTTGCTATAAATGTGCCTCACACGAGAAATACCTGTAAGTAGATTAAGAAATGATTTCATTACATGCACAGCAGAAAAACTCCCATGAAGGCCAATGAGAAAACTCTCATTGATTGCAGTTGTAATAAAAAAAGTAGCATGTCACACATGAAAGATATTTGTGCACTATTTAATTTAATGCAGCATTAGGTATCATACTTCTGTGTCATAAAATATGACAATTTTATTTCAGTTCATTTAATGGCTCCTTAACACCTGGAGGCACTGTAATTACACAAAAGGCATAACAGTTCAGCAGCTATTAACCACTGAACAAGTGAAGCAGCACATAGCAGCCCAGAGAGTAAGGTGCCTGCCATGGCAGATGGTGCCATAAAGGTGCATGCATAATGATGTGTGTAAAACTTGTCACTATAATGAACAAGATGGTTACTCTATTAAGATGCAGATTGAAAAAAAAAACAGTTGCACTACAAAACTTGCACAGTGGCACTTTTATGAATGGACTAGTAGAACAGTACCTCCCCACGGCCTTGTTTACACATTATGAAATTGAATACAATCTATTTGTTATTGAACTATTTGATTTGAGTATATTTTCTAAACTACCTTTCTATAGTATATCATTTCAGTTTATCAACATCGTAGTGATGCAAGCATTCATTGGACACACCACGCTTCATGCCGGAAGGGTTTGGGAGTTGTAATTGCCAGAGAGGCTCTGCAGGATTCGCAGTGAAGTAGGTGGGCTTCATTCACACAAGTACGGAACTGGCACTCAGACTGAACTAGTTTCATTAAGTAAGGTATTAATCAATATGCCAAGTGCTATTAATCGCAATATCTGAACTTGCGATCCATTGCACCTGAGTGCCAAGACATGCTTAAAGCACTTCTTTCTCTCCCTTGCGAGAGGAGCCCAATTTTTAATTGTCTCGGCAGGCCGTGTGTTTCAAGTGCTCCAACTTTTCTAATAGCCCGCTTTATTTGGGGTAAGAATGAACCCTTTTCCATTGTTTAGTTGCATACCTAGCCCCTTTTCTAAAATACTCTCTAGAGACAGAAAGCGAGCTTACTCGCAAGCAGCAATCTTTTGTTTAAGTTTTCTAATGATCCATTTCGTTTGCAGTAACGATGTGTTCATTTTCGTTGGTTACTTGTGCACATGTCCACTTCACTAAAATCATCCATAGGAGCGGAGAGGTGAACACACTCATACGAACCAATTCAACAAGGATGAAGTCCTCGGTTGGCAGCAGCACCTCCCGGGGCTCCACCAGAGGCTCATTGACGTCAGAGTCAGTGTCCTCTTCTGATCGAGAGTTGCTACTTGCGGTTGACTTGGCGGGCATGGATAGCAGTGAGGAGAAGGCGGGCTTAGGCATAGGCCAGGGACTCTCATCCACCCTGTCTGCAATCTCCTTGAGATTTCGCGGGCAAGGAGGGGCAAAGGCACCCTGGTGCATTTCACCCAGAATGTCACCCCCATCTTTGTGCCTGCAGTTGACCCACACACAAGTGCACAGGGGTCAGGATGCAGACTGTGAGGTGCAAACATTACACAGGCAGAGCAGTATAATATGTTTTCTACAAACTAACATTATATAAAAATGCATCATCGTTAGACAATGCCAGAATACTGTGACACTGAAACAGCGTCCTTAAAAGACATTCGCTTTATCATCCCATGCATTAGGAATGACCATAGCCGGCTAAGTAAATAATCGAACAGAACTGGGTTAAAACAAGCATAATACATAATGACCCAAACACTGTGATTTGAATGGCAAAGCATCCTGACTTTGCTGAGAATCTGGTTCAAGACATGGAAGTCCACATTTTTAAAAGGTGGAGCCCAGAAAAGACCTTGAAAACTAAAAGGATGCGACAGGGAGAAAGTTGATTGATTGATTGACTGATTGATCGATATGTGGGGTTTAAAGTCTTAAAACCAGCCAAAGGATTACGAGAGACGCCGCAGTGGAGGGCTCTGGAAATTTCCGACAGGCAGAAATTTCCGTGTCATTGGTAGGCCACTACATATTCCAAGGCGATGCAGTGATGTGCTAGTGTGAAGCAGAGAATCCAGCAAGAAAAGCAACGAAATGTATGCGCATTACCGTGCACAGGAAATAGTGCAACAAAACGGCTGAATGAAAGACTGCTGGAGTGCAAACAACAAAAAAAGTTCAAGGGAAAATGGAGATTTGAAGTGGTTATGAACTCGAGCAATGTGCTTTGCTCGGCAACTTGTCATCTAGGAAAGGCACAGATAGGTATTAACAAGGAGGAATACAGGCAGCTAGAGTCTAGGCCGTGTTGTCAAGAACATGACTACGTAATGGCCTTTCTTGACCACAGTGGCCTTCTACTTAATACTAGCATTTCACGGTGTTGCAATAAATATTGAAGAACACAGAGCGGTACACATCTGTCGCAGTTTAACACACACTACTACAACCACTTACTTCATCATACTATCATTAAAAATAGTAAAAACACTGCTTATACCTGCACGTGGCGTTTGGAAATATGGCTCATGTGCAATTTCTTGCCCAATGATTCCTAGGCAAATATTATGCATTAGCCGGTTGATGAACATGAATGAAATAATCAATGCCAACGATACGGCCATAAATGTTCTGGCATGCTCAGTGAATTATACACAACCTTATTCAAGTAGTATGTACTGGGAAGGGGAATTGATAGTAAAAAAAAGCACGCAACTAATTAAAAGAAAGCATTGTATGCCAAACACAAAATTACGACCAAGAATCTAATGTGGATTTAATATTAAGGGTAGACTGGTCTTTGGAACCAAAAAGTGACAAAAAATGATTTTTTTAAAATTGACATATTTCATTTTTGCAAGCATTTTTCTATCTCTCTGCAAATTTTTCACACACTAGGAAGTGGTAATTTTTTTGTAATGTCATTCTAACTGTCCAGATCCTTGGTGCTGTTAACATGCAGAACCTGCAAAAAAAACGGGGAACGGACTTCGAGGCTTCTTTATAATTGGCCGGCATCTGTTAGAAGCTCTGCTACAAACTTATGAGCACCTTTTTGAGGATTGCAAAACATGCACACCATGATGCTTTTTGGAGAAGCTGTGTTTTTTCAGTTTTTTTTTTTCATTTTTCTCAAGAAAGTAAATTTATGACTGTTATATTTTGAGGCCTCAATATCTCTGCAGCTAGGGCAGGTACAACAATTATTTTTGCACTGTAAACCTGAATGTGTGTAGAGTGCAAGTATAGGAGCCGAATTTAGAGCACAAGCCTTTTTAAATAATTACTCATCATAATTGTAACACAATTCCAATTGCTTTGAAAATGAATTGTTCATTTTGCTGTAAAATAACCAAGAAAGGCCTAAAAACAAACAAACAAAAAACTTTCGCATACTTTAAATCTATGGTCATTAGCTTATGTTGGCATATTTAAAATATCACTTTTAATAAAGCACTTTTTTCCTATGGCAGCCTCAAACAATAGGGGGTGAATTGAGTTATTTTAGGAGCAAGATGAGTTACAGAAAAACTAATTAAATATTTGAAATCAGAAGAAAAAACTGCACAACTCTGTGCAGTTTGGTCAAGATCACTGAAGAAATAAACAAAAAGATGTCTAAGACCAGTCTGCCCCTTTAACACGAGAAAAAAAGAAGGAAGAAAAGGACAATAGACAAGGCTTAATTGTTTCCGCATTTTGAAATATCACATCGGCACAGGAGACGACTAACGTTTCATGCAGGGCTAGATACCAAGAAGAGTTATTGGAAAAATAGCAATTAAATTTGAAAAAGCGAGCAAGAAAAGGTCACAGTGAATGTGGAACAAGTTGTTAACTGAAAAATTTTCATTAAATTTCATTTTAAAGCTTTGTAGCATTTAAAAAAAAACAGTAAATTAGAAAAGCCTGTACTTTTCAACGTGCCGTTTTGAGACAAGAACCAATATGACTAGCTCTTGAAAGACATCATTGACACGGCAAAACAATAAAATGATGCAGAGATGATGTTTGTCACTGACAAAACAATAAGAAACAAATGTTGATTAAAGCATTGCAGTGTTATTTACTGAAATTCTTGAGAGAGCATGCAAATTGAGATTCCAGAAAGCATTCTAACTAGTTGGAATGCTGAATGACGAATTGATGGCATTAAATGTGAATGTTATCCAAAACAAATCACAAGTCTTCCTGTGTGATGGGGGTATATTTCTTTTCTAAAACCGAGACTAATCAACTTGCAATAGCATAGAACATTATGGTTCAAGCTATTCATGCAGCATTCCAATGGCATTAGCTTCAGTAAAACTTCGTACTGCGCAAGTTGGTTTACATTTCAATGGAAAGTGGTGTGCGCAGAAAAGATGGAACAGGGACAAACGCTTGTCCGTGTCCCATCTTTTCTGTGTTGTCGTCTTTGTTTGCGCACACCATTTTACCTTGAGGCAGTAGCTTGCAAGGGTCATTACGTGAAAAAGAAAATAAAACAAGCAGTGCGTGAAAGCAAAGTCAGAGCTTTTAAATTAAAAAAAGTACGAAAGCGTGCCATGGAAAACATGCAAGTGTGCAGGCATAACACCCTCAAGAATGTAGTTAAACGTTTATGTAATTGTGCGTCTAATCAGACAGGCAAACTGAGTGTCACTTTGAGGAAGCATCACTTGGCATTAATGGTGCTATTCAGAAACTGCTCATGTGAGAAGGTACAGTGACACTGGCATGACACTTGCAGCAGAGTGTCCCGAGTGGGTTCGGCTTTCTTTCTCCAAGTCTCGAGGAAACGAAAGCAGTTAAAAACATTTTGCCCCACTGTATTTTTGATGAACTAAACCAACCACATTGTGACTTTTCAGTGCTCAAATTCAGTGCGTTCAAGCCCTTTTTCCTTTCGTGCTAAACAACCAATACTAATAGTAATGATTCCAAATGCTTCTCGTAGCACTTCACAGCCACTACCACCAATTCTTGACGACACCATTTTATCAGAAGGTGGTCAATGACCAATATAGTACTAAATGCAGTGACCTTCCTTTAGTCAAGGTTTCACAAGATTTGCCAGAACCATCATAAAGGTTTAATGACAGGAAAAATTTCATATGCATATACGCATGTGAAACAAAGCGATGCATGCATGTTATTTCATTCAAGGCAATCCCGGAAAAGTGAAGGGCATAACAAATGTCTAACTAGCAGCATAGACAACAAACAAGCACAAACCCATTAGCACATCCGTTGTGACCTGCAACGCCGCTTTGCCTCCTGATCCCTTCTGGAGGCAAGTCTTTGTCGCTTCGCTTTACGGCATCAGTTGCTATGTCCGTGCTACAACGCATGTGGAAGGTAGAGAAGAAGGAGAGAGAAAGAGAGAGAGACAAAGAAACACGAGGCAGAGAGGCGGTCAGGCAAATCGTACTGGACTGGCAAGGGTTGGGCACACATCATGAACAGACACCTTTGCATGCTCAATCTGGTGCAATCGCTATGTACAACACTAGGGCAAGCAAAGGCAAGTTTCAAAAAAAGCCTAAAAGAAAATGGACTGTGCGGGGGACATATGAGAGATATAAGGAGGCCTGATACAGAAGTTATGCAGAATTATGCAGTTCTGGTGTTTTCTAAGCATCGAAACCAAACTATGATCAATGCTGTAGCTAAACACTCCAGTTTAATTGTCAACAAGTAGGACCAACACTTGGTTTGGATGCATTAAAATAATAAGAACAATGTGAAAAAAAAATTATGCTGCAAGTCTTTTCAATTTTCTTTGTCACGCCATTTTTCTTAAAGTGGCCCTGCAAAACTTTTTGAGACCAGTCAGAAAAGTCAGCCGATCGGTAGTCGGTGTTCCCAAGAACATGCGAGTCAAATATTATAGCGCAGCACGTGGCCTGAAATTCACCATAAATTGTAACCATTGCTTTTCTCTTCTCTTGACAAATGATGAAACAAGCTCAAAAATCACTCGTCACAGTCATTGCATCCGCCCATTGGCTGATTCCAGCATGACATGCTCAGTTGTTACTGGGCCCACTGCTGGAGGCCGCAACTTGTCCACCAGTGCGTGCGTGATCGCACAGCAAAGTCGCATATCCAAAGAGAAAAAGTGCTCAAGATTACGAGGTATGCATGACATTTTTTTCCCCTTGCCATCTCTTCCTGTTTATTTTCCAGTGCTTACATTGGGAAGAGAGAAGAAAAGCACGCAATTGCAGTGAGCGACAAATCTTTTTGCTCGCATTGGAAGGTTCTAACAATTTTGCGGTGGAGAATTCGTCAGGCTCTTTTATTGAATCCATTCCATCACTACTTGAAAAAATGTTGCAGGGCCCTTCTAATATAAATTTTAATGTCTGGGGTTCTTAAATAGCTTGTGAGTAAAGTAATAAGTTCTGGAGTCTCACGTGCTGTAACCACAATTTGATTATAAGGCATGCCTCAGTGGTGAGCTCTATATTTTGATCATCTGAGGGGCCCTGAAACACTTTTTTCAAGTAACCATGCAATGGATTCACAAAATTGCCTCACAAACTGAACGAAGCAAAATTGTAAGAAACCGACAGTACTAGCGGAGCTGCATAGATTTGTCACACGCTATGATCGCATTCTTTCGTCTCGACAAAGCGCTGGAAGCTAAGCAAGGAAAGATGGCCGGGGCAAAGAAAATAAGTCACGTGCGCCCTGTGATCTTGAGCCCGTTTTTTCTTTTTTTCTTCGAATATGTGGCTTTTCCTGTGTGATCGCACGCCGTGGAAAGTCACGGCCTCTTGTGGCGATCCCTGTAATGACTGAGAGCACCATGTTCTAATCAGCCAATGACTGATAGATGGCCTTCTACGAGTGATCTTTTGCATCTTTGGTCATTTGTCGAGAGAACAGAAAGCAAGTTTTTGCTGACTCTCATTATTTATTGTGAATTTCAGGCTGTGTGCTGCGCCATAATATATGGCTCGCGTGTTTTTCGGGAGCCTCTACTACCGATCCGCAGCGCTTCCTGACCATGCTCAAAAAGTGTTGCAGGGTCCCTTTAATGTCTATCGGTATCTAAGTAATGGGTGCTTTTGTATTAAGCCTCCATCTGACTGTGGCTGCGACCACCAACTAGAGAACTTGCATCTTGGTACTCAGCAGGACAAAACCTTACCCGCTAAGCTACAGCAGCAAACAGAATCTTACAGAAACAGAGATGCAAAGCCATCAATTGCTGTTAAGCATGCCGGTATTTCCAATGACCACTAGCCTGCTCTGTGATAATATTGGCAGATGTGATGGTTGAATGCTATCAAAGTTTGAAGCATTAAAGCAATGATTAGGGCATATACCATGACAAACTGAACTAGAACCTAGAACTACCAGCTGCTCTAAACTAAACGCACTGGTAAAGTGGCTCACTCTTCACCAGAGATTGCAGCTTCACTTCGCTGTATCAACATGTTACCATCGTACTATACCACTTGAGGTCACTCTTAGAGTGAGAACACACTTGGTGAGGTAAAAAAGACTAAAAAAAAAAACGCAGGTAGTAACACTTCCTTTAAGCTTCTGGATCGGCTAACCTTGCTAAAGTCACAAGACTTTTATATCTATCCAGGCAACTTTTTCTTTATTGATAAAGATAGACTATATAGTATTCAGAGGGAACAAACAAATCTAGCAGATCCCAAGCATTTAAGCTGGGCCACAGCCCTATATAAAAAATAAATAAAAGATGGGACGCTTGAAATTTGTGTTCCCACAGTGAGATACTCTGCATAGGTTTTAGAGTGAACTATTAGAAAAGTTCACCTTGAATAGTTAGCCTACTCACACAAAGGTAACACAACAATGTCCATCTAGACACAGACTACAAAACAAATCAGGCCATATTCACTGATTTGTTTGCTTTGCAACTGTAAAACTAGCTACAATACAAGCTGTACCAGTACTATAGAAGAAAGAAATGTTTGAAAGTACATTTACTTTTTTATTAAATTTTCAGAGACTGACATAAGAATGTCAGTAATTAAATTGCGGCCACTTCATCTTCACCATCAGTTTTCAGCCACTTCATCTTTCTATTTGAAGGCTAGAACATCCTTGAAGCAAATTACTATGCCACCATACACAATCAAATCAATAAAAAAAGTGGGAGCATAATGCGAGTAACTATGGCAGGAAATCCAATAACTAAAGTGCATATACAGGATCATCTAAGCTACTTTTCGACATGATCCTGATTACTGTACTGTTTGGCACATAGTATGCAATGCTAGGAAAACTACACAACGAATCTGACTTTCAAAAGATGGATCTCCTGTTTTCTTTGTCAGCCTTTGTGGTTGCAAACACATGTGCAATACTTGCATGAAGCTGGAAGTGATTTGGCATACGAGGCTGCAAATGAAAAACCCTAAAGAATGGCGACAAAGAGCAAGTTGGCTTGAAACAATGCATTGACGACAGTTTTGCTGCAGTTCCTTGATCTTAAAGCTGCATAATCTACTCAAAATAACGAACGATTCCAAGCAATGACTGCTATGAGTACTGAACTATTTTTGCTGTGAATGCAGCTACTGTAGTGAGTTACGCCAGCCCTCAGCATTGCACACTGTGTGTGAAACGAAGCATAAGCTAATGCACATCAAACAAGCTCCACAAGACCTGCCACTTACTGTAGATAAGGCTTGACGGTGGTATACGATCGGCTAAAAGGTAAAGCACAAGATGGGACCGAACCGCGACCACTCGTACCTGGGACGCATCCGCATACCCCGTGGACTGAGGTCCTGGCTTGAAGTAGTCGCTTTTAAGCATCATGGCAGGGTGAGCCTGGTTGATGGCCTGTTGAGGGGAGATGGTCATCTTGGTGCGATAGTCCACTCCGAGGGTCAGCGTTCCTGTGGGCATGCCCACTTGGCCCACCTGTACGCGCTTGTAGTCCTCGCCCAGCACATCCAGCTGCGTTTGGACAACAGAACCTGTTCTCTTACTTAGTATGATACCAGCACATCGTTAAGAGTAAAAAAAAAAAAACTCTGGTTGCTGGTGAACTGCCCATTTTTACAGCACAAAAAAAAAAGAGGGAGGGGGAGAGAAAAGAAAAACAAAAATTAGGGCAGCTTCGCGTTAGTGGTGCCAAGCCTGAAGGAAATGTAGAACTGGGCAGCCTTCTTTCTCTTCCTTTCCATCTCTCTCTTCTTTCCCTGCTTTGCAGTTTCCGTCTTTTTTATTTTCTTCCCATTTTTTTTTCTCTTTCTTTTTCTCACTTGCTTCCTTTTTTTTTTCTATTTTTATATGTGGTTTGCTCTGCATTACACCAAGCGACGACGACGACATGCGATAACCCAGGCCCTAAAGTGCTCCACCACACTTAATATCGTCGTCATCAAGTCACTCAAAAATGAGAGGAAGAAGACTTCCTCTTGGTGTGAGCGCACATTCAATATGCTACAGATGGCTCTATTATACGTGGTTTCGCCAGTGTTACGCTAAGTTACACCAGAAGACAACAGAATACGACAGTTCCAGACCCTAAAGTGCTCTGCACTTAAAAAGAAAAGAATAACCTCAACAAAACACAATAACAATTATTAAGCTATGCACCAGAAACACACACCAGTGCAACACCTGAACAAAGGTGGGGTGCTAACTCTCTCCGCAGAATGAGAACATGTGAGCTGTCTTCAGTAGAGATCCTTCAGGTCTTGTCGACAACTAACCTTTCATTTACCAAAGCTTTTATTGCTCCTGAATATAATGCCAGGACAGAAATGAACCAAAAAAGGACCTGCAACACCTTTCTATGTAATCATTTAATCACCCCTCACCAGTGAATTGTATTGCCTCGAAAATTCTGCAGTTATTTATGGGTGGTTATTACAGCTGTTTCATATTCTGGTGCCACCTCACAAGTGTGTTAGAAATTGAAACAATCAGATTATTATTACTGAAGACCAGCAAGATACAGGCACCACTTTTATCAATAGTCTCTTCAAAAAAGACACAATGAAAAGTGAAACACTAAATCAGTTGAGGGATAAAGTGTCTTTAAAAACTCTTATCGTTTTCTTCCATCATAATATAGTTATGTATTAGAAGAAAAATTGAAGATAATTTCATTCTTGAGTGTCTGTGAAACCTCGGTATGTTACCACTGATTTTCATGGCTTGTTTTCAGTATTTTGTCCACAATGACCAGATAATATTTCATGCAGATTAAGACTATGTGCCTCAAGTTAAATTAGAACACAGTGTAGTTCATCTTTACTAATAAGGATTGTACAGGCTGTAGCACATGTCGAAATCTATTTCTACATTTCTAGGTTCACCATGACACTGAGATTTGCTGTATTTAACACTGAGTCATGAATATGTTGTTTTCAGTTGTTTTTCACTTGATCAATGTATAAGACTGGTCGCATAACACTGTGCTGAAGTGCGATACCTGTGTTTCTCTTATGCTCTTACAAAATTCACCTACGTATTCATTGTTCACTCTTGTATGAGCCTGTTAAGACTCAAAGTATCCAATGAATAAAACAAATAAAATAAATAAATGTCACAGTGTTTTGGTGTCGACCCCACCTATATGCGCATTGTCACCTGTATTTCCTTTTGTGTGTTTTGATTAATTTTTTTTTCTCCTGGCAAGAGTGGTGCCTATTATTGTAAGAGTGTAATATAAGAACAAAAAGAGGCATTTTCTGTCTATAGTGTCTTTTTAAGGATAGAAAAAAAAATATAGAGAAAAACAATTTTTTCTTGTGCTTGTAAATTACTGTTTCACATTACCAAGATCACCACGATTTCCACTTGGAGAAGCCTGATAAGCAAGCAAGAAAACGCACAGAAATAAAACGCAAGTGGTGATGCCACCTTGAAGTTCCCAAACCAATTTCTGTGACTCGGAGATTTTGGCAGTGTCGACAAGACCTATGTAGTTCCCAATAAATAAAAATAAAATAAACTGTACCCTGAAAGGGCCAGAACTTAAAATACCAAGTGTCAGGGAATTCCTTAGGCCATTGTTGCTAAAATACGAGTAATGCACTTTAATATTAGTAATGGGAGGTTTTCGCATGAAATTCAAAATGAAACCCAGACCTTGATTTTTCTCCTTTATAATAAATATATATTATGGCAATATCAACATAATTGTTGAAATTGAATAGCTTGTTTTTCTTCGTTCACACGGTGTTAGTTCTCATTAACATCAATAGAGTTTTCAGAGTATAATTTATCAAGTAAAATCGATTCATTGCTGCTCTTTAGAGTCCCTCTAACCTCAATTGACATGAATATCTCTTGAAGGGCCAAAGATGTGCATGGCATCTACAGAGAGGATTTCATAATAACGAAAACAAAGCCATTCCAGAACTCACCTGGGGCTCCCCATGTAAACGTTGAAGCATATGATGTAGGAATCCCGGCTTTGGTTGTGTGAAAGCCGGTATGCCGGCATCACGCGCGTGATGGTAATGAGTGATTTCAGCACAATGCTCATGCGGTTGTAGACGGTGTAAGTGGCCCGGACGGAAGAGTCACAGACGTTGCTCACAGACAGCTGCCACACTTCCAACACCAATGTGTCGCCGTCAACGGTCTTGAGTGAAATCTCCGTGCAGAGGCTAGGCCCGCCAGGCTCTGGAATCTGGCGGCCATGGCTTCGTTCAGTTGTAGCTGGACATCGTCCTCGTCCGGTATATCCAAGTTGAACTGCTTGGATAGAAAACAAGGAAATGCAACGCTAAGCACGGATAGCAGTATCTTTTTATTTCATTGTATTTCAGAATTTTCTGAATAACCTTTTCAAAATAAAAGTTCTATCAAGATACTTATAAGATTTGCAGCAAAAGTAATAAATGGATGGCAACCAAGCAAGGCACACTTTCTGTCCACTC
>WOVY01011738.1:0-140893 GCA_013436015.1 Rhipicephalus annulatus | reverse complement strand
GGTAGTAGGTCATGATTCAGAGTAACATCGGCGAAATTCCACTTTGAATGGTCTGTTGACGCATACGTCGAGCGGCTGCAGCACACTCGTCAGGCCACCGGGAATGACGGCCAAGTCCGTACGAGTTGCGGCAACTCGGTTCTTGACGCGGTCGGTCAAGTGGCCCCTAAAGCTGTCCAAAACAAGGAGGGCTTTCCGTTGTAACAGCCCTCCAGGTCTGTTTGCCAGACGGTCTTAATCCAGTCAACGACCAGTTCCGGACATCCAGCCCTTCTCTTGCGCACGTACGACGATTCCCTGAGGGAACTTCTCTTTTGGGAGAGTCTTCCTTTTAAATACGACGTACGGCGGAAGCCTCCTGCCGTCTGCCGTGATGCACAACATCACAGTGCACCTTTGGCGTTCTGCACCAGTCGTGCGCACAGACACACTTTTCGCACCTTTTAAATCCACTGTGGTGCTTTCCGGTGCATCGAACCCACACAGGTGTCTGGTCCGCATTCCCAATTTGGGACAGGTCGTATTCATGCTCCCTCCTGAGAGCATTCACGAAGCGATGAAACTTAATGACGTGGTCTTCGTACTCGCGCGGCAGTTTTTGGCAAATCGTCGTTCGGCGCCGAATAGAAAGCTGGTTACGGTTCATAAACCGCGTAGCCCAGCCCCGACTTGCCTTGAATTGTGCCGGGGGTATTTCCATGTGGCGAGCGATGCTGAGGGCTTTGACGCGTATCATGTCAGTCGATACGGCGTAGCCGTCCCTTCGTGTGTCGACGACGTAGTTGACGAGCTCGCTTTCGAGTTGCGGGTACTTGCACTTTTTCCCGCGAAACGCCTTTCGGCTCCTGTTAGTAGCGGCGAGGGCATCTTTCTGATTCATCCAGTAACGCACGCGCTTCTCATCGACGTCGTACTTTCGTCCAGCTTCCCGCTTCCCGTGCTCCTCGGCATAGTCAATCACTTGCAGCTTAAATGCTGCAGTGAATGATCTCAGATGCCGGCCCATCGTCCGTCACGTGCGCTGGCTTCTGCAGGGTTCACTACAACCAACAAGTGACACCGACGACACCGATCTGAAGTCGCGCTGCCAACGTATCGACACGATGCTAGGAACGATGCCAACAAAGAGGCCGCACAAGGCAAATATGGCGGCGCGCTGTCAACAGCGTGGTCGGCGCGTCGGCGGAAGTAGAATAAAAGCGGAAAAGCGTGCAGCGCCATCTGGCTGTAAATGAACTAACTACACTTTTCTGGCGGGACATTTTGAACTTTTGTTTTTTTTTTTTCGAAATATCCGCTTTCAAAGTTGGGGTGCGGCCCTTACACGAGGGCGGCCCTTACACGAGTATATACGGTATAGTTTAATGCCTCCCACCCACGGCAAAGTGCTAGGCCATAATTCTTCGCTGTCATCAGACGTTTGCGGTGCCCTGCGTTACAGGTTGAAAACCTTACACCGTCCAAGTGGGATGTTGCGCCACGCAGTACGGATTTAAGGACGAAGCTACACGCAGTGCAATGGGTCCACGACGTAGCTAAGGTGGCCAGTAGCCACCCTAACGTGGCGGAGAGGTTAGGCCTATCTGTCCGGACGTGGGAGAGGCCTGCTATGTGCTAGTTCACGCCCCGACAGACCTAAAGTTTCTCGGTACCATACTATCAGACATATGCAGTAGGAATAAAGTGGGCGCAATGCCTTGTAGATGTGTAGCGGGCGCCTTGCTTAACCGTAGAAAGACGAATAATGGCGTAGTAGGTGCTGTCATATACGTCACAAAAATTATGAGTTATGACGTATTAGATACCTTGCGAAAAGCCAAAGCTTCAAACCTAGTTGGCCTCGCCCAATGCGCTAAGAATTTACATTAGGCAGTATCATCGGTAATTTTTTTTTTTCAAGCGCGCCCTCCTAATACACTGGCACGCTTTCTCAGTCCTTTGGTGGGCGCGGCGCCAGCTGCATGTCGTCATGCAGCAGATTGCTGCGATTGGCCGACAGCTTACATAAACCAAGAGCGTCATTATACATGAGACGCATCTTTCTGCCGCGCGGTGCCGCCACGCGTCGGCGCCGTGATCAATATTTTTTGTAGTGATCCATTCCTGGGGAAGTAAATTGCGATGCTAAGTTAAATGATCATTCCTTGAAAATGTGGTTCAGCCATCCTTTAAAATATGTATCAAGCGCACTGCACCACTAAATTAGCGGCCATGCTGAATGCTTCCACGCTACAGGGAACTATGATGATGACGGTCTCTCAAACAGATGATGAGATGACACGTAAGTATAATAAGCATGAGCTGAATATTTTCACTCTCAATCTCAATCACCAGTATACTACCATCGCTGTGAGCGGCATCCGAGTTCAGCGCACGGCTCGCCTGAATAAAGGCGTCGATAAAACAGTGCTTTACGATATGCCACTCTATCCTGTATTCATGGAGTTTCCTAAAATTAGCTATAGAGTGTATACTCTGGCACTGGATCGCTCAGCGGCCATGGGAATGGTGGGTAGTACATGAATTTTCTTAGTCTTTGTACATGCCTGCAGCAAATCGCACTTGTAACTTTGTTTATTGCTGTGTTTTGGTTTTGTTTTGAAGGAACGAATGCACCCCTTTGAAGTTCATGACCCTATTTGAAATAGTAAGCGAAAAAAATAAGGTGGTGATGCCCAACTGCTGAACATATGCCGATTGTTCTGTGAGAAAACAGCTCTAAGCCATATGAACACACACGGAGCCAGAAGTACGACGTTTAGACCACTCCGTATGCTACCCATCATTCGTGCTCGTAAAAGCGCCACGCATTGCAGCTGCCATAGGGACAACCACCAGAGTTTCCTTTAGTGTAGGAAACTCTGTGCTTGTATCACCCTATAGCTTTCAATTACTGGCCATCTACGGCATGCCAGCTCGATGAGCCAAAAGTGTCAGCGCACCGTTTCTTCCGCGTCTTTTACAAGGCGAGACGTGTTTTGCATTAGAAAGTGCTGAAAACAAATGAACGGTGCTGGGGAAGGAATCACGTATACAACACAATAAGTGCATCAGGTTGGTAATAAGCTTTATTCATTACCACACCTTTAGTCATGGCAATAAATAAACATGAGATCTTTGGTTCGGACAGCCATCCTGAGGTGTCCTTCAGAACCAAGGAACATAACAGTGAAATGTTCGGCAAATAGCTGCTGATGTTTGAGCAATTTGATCACTCTTTTGATCACCGAAAAGTAACGACGCATGTCTTCTGCATCACACGTTGGCACATTAGTCCAATGTAGAAAAAAAAAATCACTCGGGTGTGTCACATATGCCCTAGGGTTCTAGAAGTCCTTCGCTGTATAAGTACGTAGAGTCATTCACAGTACAACAAAAAAAAGCATTAACGTGCGCTTTCCCAATGCACGGCTATATAAATAAAAATGCAGATAACGAGTGTTTCTTTGCTCCTGCGGGAAAACAGCAAGATGCTAAGATCGTAAATCAGAATGTGGCACATATTTGTGGCACCCGCACCTTGCTTATATTACACAGTTTGGCATATGCTGCACGCACAAATGTTCAATCACCGAGTTTCACAGCTGACGAACTCAACCGCAGGCTTGGCCTACTAGTCATCTAGCGTTGGCGGCTGAAGTAAAATCCATTCGATGCCGAGAATAAATTGCCGGTTCACGGAACCGACGAACTCAGCGAGCCCCACAGTTGACGAACGCGACAGAGTTCTTTCTGCGGGGCACCTTGTGATCGCCTTTGAAAGACTGTCCGGACGTCGAAGGCGACGAATCGTCGGCGCACTCAGCAGATGAGCTCCACGTGCTCCCTGTCAGAGAAGGCGATGACGTCAACGACGACGAGGCAGTCGACGGGCCCTCCTCAAAGCACGGCGGCTGTCCTAGACCGGTGGGCGTCCCTTCGTCCACTGGAGACATTCTCAGGAGCGGCGGCGTCCTTCGCGAGCTCGCAGGTCCGGACGTGTCCACCGCCAGTCGCCTCTTCTGCGCGCCTCCGTCTCCGTTCGCATTCGACGCGGAAGAAGAGGCTCTCGAGTTGGGGCGCCGAGTCGGTGACGTTGAAGATCTCTGTGACGCGGACCCGGTGCGTTGCTGCGTCCGTGTAGTAGAAGGCCATGAGAGCGTCCTTCTGCTGAGTCACGTCCAAGATGTGTTCGAGTTTGTCGGCGTCTTCCTTGCTCTGGCATCGCTCGATGCACTCCTTCTCCCAGGTGAGCGCCTGGTTGGTGAGCGCAATGGCGTCGACCGTGGGGTCTTCCTCGCGGTCCTCGCTCAGGGTTCGCAGTGCCTCGACGACGCTCTGCCTGCGGCAGCGTTCCACGGGTCCTCCAACCACGGGGCCCTGCGGTCCAGCCGTGGTAGCGCCAGGGGCGGTGCCGCTCCCCGACAGGTTCATAGTGAAAGCCGAAATTGAGCGAGCTGACCACGGTGGCGTCCTCGCTGCCCGTTCGTCGGGGCAACGCTATGCCCGCGTAGGACGACTTACGCTGCATCACGCGCTGACGCTGCTGCAGCCTGGGGTTGCCACGAACCAGGTCTTCGAGGCTACGGCTGCGCAGGTCATGCCTCAGCATCGGGGCCGGCAGACGACGCGGAGCGGGCCGGTCGGCGTCTTAGACCGATGCTCCGGTTCGTCCGGCGTGTAGTTAAACTCGGTGATGTTAAGCTGGCAGGAGAAGCGCGCGCTGTAGAGCGGGTGCTTGCTCTGCAACTTGGAAGTGAAGTCGCGCGCCACGCCCAGGGTGCGCATGAGCCGGCGGCGGATTTCCGGCGCATCTTGGGGCAGCAGTTGCCACATCCTGCGAGAAGAAGCACGAGTGAGAAACTGACGCGATAAGCGGCTCAGCAATACAGCGCTTGATACTGAACATACCCCGTGTGTCGTCTGATAACGTATACGCCTATATGCGCGTGGACAATGCAGATTTCCTCGCGTTTAACTTGTCTCGCACTTTTCACCACACGGAAGTGGGTTCAGCAAACCATGCTACTAAAATTTGCCAAGAGAACAGAGCTATGCAGCAAAGTCGCATCAAATGTTTCCCTTATCTCTCTAACTACAAAATGACATTCGAGACTGAGGAAAATGAAGCAAGAGGCCGCGAGAAACTCCGGCTTTTTCTCTTTTGCATACAACCAGAGCTGATTAATGCAAACATAGCAAAACAATGTAAAGAAAGCCGAACCTACAACAACAGCGTGCAATGAGCAAACTAGACAAGTCGTAAACGGGGTTCATTAACCATCTATCACGCACCCATGGCAAACAACTCGCGAGAGAAGAGATTACGTTAGCAATCGAATTTGTTAAAACAGTCCGTGATTCCAGATATAACAAACTCCAGTTCATATAGTCTATTCCAGTTCATATAGTCTCGGTGACTATAGTCACCGAGATTTTTTTTCCCACTGAGCAGACTTCTTTCTGCAGTACGAACAACGCTCGATCGCAGCATGAAAATTCAACTTTAATCATTCGAAACACCTAACACCTCCACACTTTTCCCTCCAAGACCTCCGCGATAACATCCTCTCAAAAACAAAACCTTCCGTTGGGACAAGGGAAGTACACATAGTGAGAAAATGATTCCAAACGTGCATGTTACACTGCAAATGTAGTCGAAAGACGATAGTCTTGCGTCTGGAGAGAGTGAACAAAATGTTTATTTGATGTTCTGCGCAAGAAAATCGGTGAATGGTATTCTGGAGGCGCTGCGTTAGAGTGGCTCGAGCGTGTAGCGGAGGCAAACGAGCACATCGAGGCACGTTAGACACAAGCA
The DNA here is from genome assembly GCA_013436015.1 of Rhipicephalus annulatus. Lineage (NCBI taxonomy): Eukaryota > Metazoa > Arthropoda > Arachnida > Ixodida > Ixodidae > Rhipicephalus > Rhipicephalus annulatus. The sequence goes on along the minus strand of WOVY01011738.1, from coordinate 135,096 downwards.
CCATCTGGCAGTTATCTTCGAACAGGAAGGCGCTCAGCCCGCGGAGAAAAAATGCGCACCAGTCTCGGAGGTGATAAGGTGTAGAACACAAAGAGACGGGCAGGTGCCACCACCACGACGTCGTAGCAAAGCGTTGGAAACACCTCTATGAGCAGCGCGTTGCACTGTTAGCGCAGCGCGATAAATGCTACTCTCCTTAGAGTTGCTTGTGTGTGCCTCTTCCAGTATAAAGGCAGACATACAAAACTTCAAAGTGTTGTTATGGCACCTCAGATATGCGCAATAGTTACTTTTTAATTGACAATCGCACAATTATGAACGCTAAACCTTGAGCAATATTGGCGGGCGCTGTGAATTGGGTTGGCCGTTTGATGCCATTTGAGATATCATTTGGGGAGACAAAGAGACAAATGTACAGGCAGACAGACATACAGACAGACAGACCAAAATTTTTTCGTTGAAGGTTCCAAAGAAAGACTATCGTCTTAAGAAAAATGTGGATAGCCTACATTGACGACCTCACACGTCATTTATGAACCAGGAAAGTGAGCAATGAACAGGCTGAACGTTCTTCTCATGCTTACTTGCAAATAACGACGATAGTAATGTCGATGGGCAGCACGTATGGAATGGTCAGTATGGAGAGAAGCTTCATAGGGCGGTGCCTGAAGAGCCAGTTGATCACTCCTTTGTTTAGCTGGTCAGACGCATCTTGGATAGCTGTACACAAAACAAAGAGGGCGGGAGTGAGGAACGAGATTGCTTGACACCTTGAACGCGATGACTGTGCAGCTACGTGAGCGAATATCGAACATATTTAGGCAAAATTACATGTGTCCAATTTATACAACGAAACTTCGCTCCAGGTTCTTACAATGAAAAACAAAAAATACAAACGGGGCAGTACAAAATATAAAACTACAACCACACTCATCCTCTGTTACACCCAACATACGCACACCACTGAAACGCCAATAAAGAGCTACCAATATCATGCAGCCCAATTTGTATATAACTGAATACAACAATGAGGTGCACTAAGATATTTAACAGCTGTCACGGAAACTTTCCAGTTGCATCACTCAGCCCTCCCGCTGAAGGTAGCAAGGCTTCAGCTGCAATCATGGAGGTCATGCGTTAATGGAGGAAGACTCTAAGGTTAGAGAGAAACGTTTTTTATGAAGCCATTTATAAGAAGTCCACTGGAGCTGGTGTAGGACAAGTTGTACGGCGAATGCAGAGGGTGTCGAGGAAAGGTTAAGTAAATGTGTTGACGTGCTGAACAATCAGAGAAGATGTTACAGGGAGCCCTTAGCACACCAATATCGGCTAAAAGGTATGTTTTCACTCTCAGTGACGAACGCATTTGTCCCTTGATTATATATATAGCATATGAAATGTCTTCACCAGCTGACTGGTGACCTCGAAGCCACAACAGACAAAAGAACGCTACCAAATTCCGCAATATTGTCGGATGTCGTCATTTTTTCAGCCCTCAATGGCCCTTTTTATTGATCTATAAATGTCAACTTTTTTTTTCATTATTAGCCAGAATAGCACTCTCACCAATCATGGGCGTGCAGCACGCGGTGATGGCGGAGAAGGGCATGAGGGCACTACATTCTAGAAGAAGATCAAGTAAAGAGGGTGTCTTTTTGTCCAACAATAATCGTCATCCGGCTTGCCTGCGCTTCCTTTCTTGAAAAGTCGGTGCTGGCCACTTTTCTATCAAGAGTGCTATGTAATGCTGATAACGCCGTTCCTGACCTGAAAGTATTGGGCGCGCAGCGATAATGCAAGGAAAGGAACGCAAGATAGATCAAGATTATTGTTGCGGGACAAAAAGCCACCCTTTTTACTCATTCGTTTCTCAGGGTGTACCTTTCTCCCGCATAGTAACCTTAGGGAAGAGAGGGCCAAGGTCTGCCCTATATTTTTTTCGTCAGACCTGTCCAGTCATTGTTCCCGCACGGCCATCGTCCAAAGGCAAGGCCATTCATTGTGAGATACACGTGATCTCTTCATTTTTCTTACTTTTGTTCCCAGTAAAGCATGTTGTGTTTTGGACTCGACTATCGAAAGAGAAGAAAGGGTGTTGCTACGATGACAGATTGCAATGATAACACGCCTATGACAGCAATTAGGAAGCTGCAGCATTCACCGCATACGAATGTCGAGCTCGAAAACCACAACTCACCTCTAACGATGGTCTCGGGCAGGCTGTCGGTGAGGGCGAACTGCTGACGCTGCTTGCAGCTGTGGCAGTTGTCACACGCCTGCTCGGCGTCCGAGTCGGCGCTCAGATCGGGGCTCGACTCGGGTTCTGCCACCACGAAGCTTGACTGTACCGCCAAGCAGCTGGTGCAGGAGATCATGTCTGCAGTACGGGAAAGGTACGGTTCGTTCAGGTCTGTCAAAGTGCATGAACGGAGGGACACGTATGTGCGTTCAGTGTACCTGAGAGTATGTGCAGCACCCCATGTCAGCAGTAACACAACCATTAGTGCACCCGCAACGGTATCTAAAAAAGTTTGGCGTATATCTCAGTCGTCGGATTGAGATTGAAGAATGACAATGTCGTTTCCGCAACGGCACGTGGGCTATTTCACAGACGTTGGGCAACGATAGCCAAAGAAGGAGGCTTTATCCGTACTCGTCAAGCTAAGTTTTTATTTTATTTTTTATTTCTTTACGTATTTTATTGTTTATATAAGTCAGATATATCACACACCGTTGTATAAGTGTTGGTAGGAGAGGTCAAGATAGATTTTATGCCGTTACTTGTTTAAAAGTATGCTGATATAGGACTATTCAGATGTAGTTCAAAAAAATGGCCTTCGCCATTACCCCTATAGTTGACTACCATACGCACTGCATAGTTTCAATTTCAGACCGCCCCCATCTCAACCGCAACACGCACTCAACACGTGGTTTCCTTTGCGGTACCAGCCACTAAAGGGCTGACATAGCATGACATAGCGGTGTTCCCTGCTGAGGTTATCTTTAAAGATGCACCGTTGCGAAACGTTTTAATGCCACGAAGGAGCGTTCGTGATTAATGCAGTGTGCACTTTATATTTCAATATATAGCGTGACCTTGATGATAATTCTGGCAGATGGAAAAATGTCAATAGGGGATATATAACTTCACTACCTTCTAGCACTGGGAGAGAGCACGCGTAAAACGGCCTGAGATGTTACGTGGAAATTCGGCACGGACCCAGGCGCTGTCGCGGAACGGTGAAATAGAAATTTTACCTGATTTCAGCATCCGAACGCTGGCTGTTCGTATCGGAGAGATAAGAAAGAGGAGGGAAAGAAAAGTTAAAGCCGACGAGCCACGCGGCACGAAATAAGCACGGCATCAATGACAGAAGATTTCGACTCTTTCTCAGACGTCACAATGCTTACGTTATGCTTTCGCTGCAAAAAGAACGGCCAATAAACGAAAGCCAGTAAATTGAAGCAGATAAGGACATACGAGTGATAACCTTCAAGGTGGGCATACCTGAGTTGGATTTATCAAGCTACATCTTTACCAGAGATAATTCTTTTTTTTTCCTTAAGCAATGTTTTAGCAAGCAACATATCATTTCCTGCTGGCATTGCTCGTATTGCACTGTCATCCGACTTGGCGATAGCTTAAATATACATTGCATACGGTGACGTCCTCTTGGCAATGGCCACATCACATTGCAACAAAGTGCCCCTGTCACAAAGTGATAACAGAGATTACAAAGAACAGCAAACAAAACGCCGGTGCGATTAACTTACTGTGTTTTTGCAGAAAGCGAACAGCGTCGTCGAAGCCCTGCTGACACATTCGGCTAAGTATCTCGGGGTCGGGCGGAAAGAAGATACGGGCAGCCCTGTACAAGTTTCCCGGGCATATCTGCACGAGAGGGAGAGATAACAGTCGCTTTTATCTCAGTGTCCCCTTCACGCGTTTATGCAACGCGCCACATATACTGCATGCGCACGTGTGGACGGAAGAAAGAACTGCACCAACGATTGAATAAGGTTTCGAATTTAAAGCGACGCAAGAAATAAATAAAGCGGGAACTGCACACATCCCGCTAATCGTATACATTTGTAACATAACGCTTTTCGGTTTCTCACCGAAGTAATCGAATTTTTATTTTCGACACGGGGTTAAGCAGATTGATTAGATTAGATTTGTGGGTTTTAACGTCCCAAAACCACCATATGATTATGAGAGACGCCGTAGTGGAGGGCTCCGGAAATTTCGACCACCTGGGGTTCTTTAACGTGCACCTAAATCTGAGTACACGGGCCTACAACATTTCCGCCTCCATCGGAAATGCAGCCGCCGCAGCCGGGATTTGAACCCGCGACCTGCGGGTCAGCAGCCGAGTACCTTAGCCACTACACCACCGCGGCGGGGCCACGGGGCTAAGCAAACATTAATGTTAGCGAATGTTTAGCCAAGCACTTATGTATACAGGAACGCGAGCGTGCAAGTTTTTTCACGGGTGCCGAATCGAACATGCATCGATTCAACGCAAGTCATGCTGTCTAAAAATAAAAGTAGAGCGCAAATAAAGACAGGACACAGGAAACAAGTAGACAGGATAGAATGCTGTTGACGTATATACCTGCTGTACTTGCTCAAATGTTTTGACAGGTGCAACTATTAGGAATAATCACAGTCACTAAAGGAGAAGCAAGCGTCGAGCCATTTAAATATATTGAGGAAAGCTTTTTTTTTTCTTCTTAAAATATCTCGCGCGCCCCTCACGCCCAGAATAGCCATCCTCGCAGTCTCGGCCCACTCACCGATATGCTGGTGTTGCTGAAGTTGATCTGCGTCAGGTTGTAAGAGTCGTCGATGGGGCAGATGTCACTGTCGCCGGCGAACGGCGACACGGTCACCGTGTTCTCGTCCAGCGACGGCTGGTTGTCACTGAAGCCACCGTCCATGTACGCCTGCGATCATGCGCACCACGCACGTCAGCTCTGCATGTCACTCGATCGGTGAACGCACCGAAAACGGGCTTATAGCCAGGTTGAACTTACCACTCCGTTAATTTTCGGAGGCCTCAGGCCGGAGTAGAACGGTATGAAGCAGCTGCACTTCAGCGCCTGCAATCGAGAACGAAATTAGGCTATCGTTATAGACAGGTATGTGTACACATTTCTCTGTTGTGCGAAGTTAGCTGTATGCATACACGTTTAGCGGTATGTTCCAAAAAAGTGCGCGAATGTAAAGATAGGGAGGTGTACAATTTAATAGACAATACGAGACGCACACGTGCCCATGTACACGCCTACAGAAACGGAACAAGCACTCGCATGGCGCAAAATCTAAAGCTCTCTATTCATTCGGCCCACCACGCATGGCTGCGGTATATGAAACGCGGTGCACATGCATGACGGCTTGCGCGACACTTCAGACTCCTTGAATACACGGAGACCATTCTTGCCACTCTTCTTTTGTTGTAATGTGCGCACACGGAAATGCGCACTGTACGATGTTCTGGGGAACCAATGTGACCACCATTACTCGAACGTGACTATTATAGCTATGTACACTACTACACTAGGTATTGCGGAGACGATCGGCTAATGTTGTTACGCGCTACTCTTCGCCCCGAGTGGCGTGATGCGTGTACATGTAGCAGAGTTTATACGGACCAAAATAAGGAAGAAGCTGGCGCGGTCGCTTGTGCCAAAACGTCGATACGCGATCATGGGACACGCTGCATATGTATTGCGGTAGTTACGCAATCGATTTTGACCGCCTAGATTTTCTTAGCTGACACATGCATATCTGACCACAGGGATATGTTTTTACATTTGCGTTCTATCGAAATGCGGCAGCCCAGGCTGACAGGAAGTCGAACTCCTAACGTCGCGCTTGATGAAATAACGCCACATCGTCTCCAGGAGCACTGCCGGTAATTTATTTATTTTATTTTATTTTGTACACCTTCCCTCGTCGCCGAAGCATTGCAGAGGGGAGGTGCGTTAAAATACAAGAACAAAAGGCGTTTAGTACTAATGTTTAAACACGTATATGAGCCCTTTTGCCGCCGTCTTATAACTTTGTCTGCGAGCGAATCGACAAACCTCGAGGAAAAACAAAACATAGGTGTACTATATAAGGTCACTTGACGCTGCAATAGATATGTCAAAATCCACAAACGGGCCGATGGGCAAAGTTGCGCGTGATGGTCGCGTATTGTCGACGTTTGGGAGAGTTGCCAAGCGGTAGAGCGTGTCCCCGAACATGGCAGAATGATGTCCAAGAAGGCTGGACTACGCGGATTCTTCCGCTGTCCCGCCTATTTCAATACGCGATGGCGACTAACATGCATGTACTAAACGACGCTGCCGGTTATACGCACGACTATACGCCATGCAATCATGGTACCCGTGTCTTTCGATAGCGCGTCCGCGCGCTATCATGCTGAACCTAAACTAATTGCCAAACACGACGAAGCCGCATTAGATGTACATGCACCTTCAGAGATATTATAATAACAACTCGCAACGATGTGGAGGCTAAGGAGAGAAAGCATTTGGCGTTTGTCATGGTGTAAGGCGAAGATCTGCAGGAACGTCAGCATCTATGCGTGTCTCCTGTTATGGCGGGCGACAGCTCAGTCTCCGTAGCTATTCCCCTCGTCTATACGTTTATGGGTGTAACGTGCGTACAATAAACTTTATGGACGATTACATGCGCTTGAAGAGTATATATGCTGTGTTAGCGATCTTTTTTTTATTGCGACAAATACTTGTCTTTGAGGCATAATATCTTTGTTAAATGTGTGCTGTTAGGCCGGTGTTGTGTATAAAGTGAAGCACTGCCTTGTGGAATCTGTTTTCATGTATCCAGCGGATGTAACTGGCTGTGTCGTTGTAGCGAAGGCCGGCTTGAGCGAGGTGACGGGAGCGTTCTGGTTGCAGCTTTTTACATGACCATAAAAGGTGGTATACCACCTTTTGTATGTATCTGCTTGAATCGCAGGAGTGGGACAATACGGACACGTATCACCAACTCGTAAATGTGACCAGTTCCATGACGATATAACGGCCGGTGTAAGGGCCACCCCTGCCCGAAGCCTCCTGAGCACAACTTCCTCCGCCTTAGTATCGTGAGGGGCGATCGCTTATTGTCTGAAAGCAATGACAGACCTATAAACATACATGGAAAGCATCTAAGTGCGACACGTATCTCGCGGGGGGGGGGGGGGGGGTGATCTACACCTGGCGTACTTATCGCAGCTTTTTCCGTATAATAATACGTATCCATAAATGCGGCTCAATACCATAATAAGTACTGAGTCGAAGTATTTGCCTATTGAACTTACGCGTAAATTCCTACAGGGCAAGAGTCGGAGTGCAAATAAATGATCGTAAATAGTGCTTCAGTAGAGCGAGGACAATGTAAAACTGTAATGTAAAAATATGATGTATAATGTAGGCATGTAAATATAATGTATAAACATGTAAAAACTATATGAGCGCGTAGATGGCAAAAAGGAAGAAAAAAAAGAAAAACAAACGAGCCTAGCCAGACAGCGACGCATTTTCTGAGCAGCACCGTGAAAGCGCTTTATAGCTAACATTCGATCAGGGGTCTCTTGCGGAAGAAAAGATGTTGCGAGCCTGGCCTCTCAGCTCATTGAAGCCACGCGAGCCCTCTTGATATGCTGCGCTACGTGCGTTGCAAAAGGTTGTGTGCACTGACTGTTTTCTCTCTTGACCCACTTATTACCCTCTCCATTTGTGGGGCAGCAAGCTGGACGTATAGTCTATAGCTAACATCCCTGCCTATCCTCTGTTCTCTCTCTCTCTTACAGAAGAACGCACGCCGCGGAGTGCACTTGTATCGAGGATGGTACTAAATGAGAAAAAAAAAATAACCGCATGATTGACCGCATACCTGCTAGACGGCCTTCGCAATTCGTGAAAAAAAATTAAAAAGAGATACGTACGGAGAATGATCGGGAATGATTACGTAACCTGAACGCCTGCGGCGCGCGATGCGGTTTTCTACGCCCGTCGCCGCCGCTTCCTGGCGATCGTAATAAAGGCAACGTAAAACGGACACGCGCGAGACTCTCGCGACGTGGCTGCTGCCTCTTACGCCGACGACAGAAAAGAGCCTTGAAAAATAAAAAGGAAGACAGGCCGACTGAAGAAACGCGCGCGTCGGTCTGGTCACCGTCAGGAGGCGATCATACGACACACTCGTCACGCGCTTCGCCCAAGGAGCTAAAGACGGTAGTACGAAGCCGCAGTGGCTAATTTTACTTTATTATTATTTTTCTGCTTCTCGCTGTGCAGTGTTGCACGACCACAGACAGCCTCACAGCTCTTTACCGAATGCACATTCGCGAGAAGTCGAGGCTCGTTCCCAGAATCCTCAACTCTCAATAATCATACTATTCTTATTATTATTTCTTTATTATTACAATTTCTACACATCTCGCGTTGTGTGCAAACTTTCTTTGAGTTAATGTATGTATGTATGTATGCACTGTTCACGTCACTGTGCTTAGATTGTGTTTTCTTGAAAAGTGACGCATTTTGTCCCAGTTTCTTGTTCAGTAATCATGCCCCGCCGCGGTGGTCTAGTGGCTAAGGTACTCGGCTGCTGACCCGCAGGGCGCGGGTTCGAATCCCGGCTGCGGCGGCTGCATTTCCGATGGAGGCGGAAATGTTGTAGGCCCGTGTGCTCAGATTTGGGCGCACGTTAAAGAACCCCAGGTGGTCTAAATTTCCGGAGCCCTCCACTACGGCGTCTCTCATAATCATATAGTGGTTTTGGGACGTTAAACCCCACATATCAATCAATTGTTCAGTAATCATTTTCTCAATGTGCCCCGCCACGGTGGTCTAGTGGCTAAGGTACTCGGCTGCTGACCTGCACGTCGCGGGATCAAATCCCGGCTGTGGCGGCTGCATTTCCGATGGAGGCGGAAATGTTGTAGGCCCGTGTACTCAGATTTGGGTGCACGTTAATGAACCCCAGGTGGTCTAAATTGCCGGAGCCCTCCACTACGGCGTCTCTCATAATCATATAGCGGTTTTGGGACGTTAAACCCCACAAATCAATCAATCAATCATCATTTTCTCAATGTGCGCCTGCGCCAACGTTCACACAGGCACTGCAAGAGTGTTAGTATGGGCACGTTAAATAAATGCTTGATCAATTACTCAGCCCTTACGCAGCCTTGATCAATTACGGCAGGAAAGTCTTTGCACTTCTTCACAAGGTGCCAAACAGAGCTCGGGGCGTTGGCTCTCAGATTATAGTGCAGACGAGCTCGTAATTCCCTGCCTAGCTGCTTCTTAAGCCAATAAATTTATACCAACACTAATCCGAACAGCCCTTGCAGGCACCACAAACGACTTCGCCAGCTTATAGACCACATGCACAGTCACTCGTTATGCGGTACGACTCAAACGAACGAAGTCCAGTGGCTATCCGCAATCAAAAGATGCCGGGGCTCAACCGTGGGCTTTCCAGACGGCCCACGATGCGGCGGTCGGGCTTGGTGATGACTGTCATCAACGTGGGATCGCGGCCCGCTCAGTCGTGCACACCAGGACTTTCAGTAAAGCTGTGCATCTATCCATCCATCCATTTGTCAACTGCCAATTGTCCCTCACCCGCATATTGTGGGCGCGCGCCACAGCAGACCACTTGGCGCATGAGCATACGCGAGCAGATGTATAGAGGGTTTCAAGGTCACAAGCGTCGTACCCCAAAAACATTCCCGTCACCTCATTTACCAGCTCCTAAAGTCGACACTCAAAGCATGTTTTAAGTTTTTTTTTTCAAGTGTAAGGAAAGTCTCTAATTAGCTTTTCACATAAAGGAATGCGCGTTAACTTGAAGGGAATCTCTTACAATTTTTTTATGTAACTGAAAAGAACATCTAGCCCCGCCGCGGTGGTCTAGTGGCTAAGGTACTCGGCTGCTGACCCACAGGACGCGGGTTCGTATCCCGGCTGCGGCGGCTGCATTTTCGATGGAAGCGAAAATGTTGTATAGGCCCGTGTGCTCAGATTTGGGTGCATGTTTCCGGAGCCCTCCCCTACGGCGTCTCTCATAATCACATAGTGGTTTTGGGTCGTTAAACCCTACATATCAATCAAAAGAACGTCTATTTGAATATCTTTTGCCAAATAAGGGAATAAAAGTTTAGAAAACGAGCGGGCTATTTTCTAAAGCTCTTCTTGTCCACCGATGCTATTATTAAGGCACATCGGTGGACGAAACCAGACATCATCAAGGGCGTGTGTTTGTAAACAGTGAAAGGGTCTATAGCAGCTTTCCCTTTCAATTCATTACCAGGCGAAATTGTCTGCTACTATCCAACGCGCCTTTCGAACGCTATATACCAATGCTTCTACATCTTGCAGTTTTCGAAGGCAAGACACTTTCGACCTTATCAGAACGATATGAGCACAGATAAAAAAGAAAGGCTTTCACGCCGCATCAGTTGCACACGCTGTCTTTCGGAAGCGGGCAGCCTTTTAAGAAAACAATGACGCCGCGTGACAGTTCCCAAACAGTGCCCTTCAAACACATGACGAGCGCGTTCCGTGTGGCCCACGTGTGTTTGGCTTTGCTAACATCCGAGTCCGTGCGCTCTCATTATCGCAGTGAGTACCAAAACGACTACGCGACTACGATGAAGGCCGTACGTAGTGCAAGGTTCCGGACTATAACCTCGACCTGCTGAACCTATCGTTTTTTGGGACGTTAAACTCCACATATCTATAATCAACCTGAACCTACTGCTTGCGGCTGTGTTCTGTGCATTTCGCCCGAATCGAAATGCGGTCGCAATGCGGGAATAGAACCCGTGCCCTCGATATTAGCTCTCAGCTCTCATTATGGGGCTTCTAGCAGTGCGGTACTGCTGAACCGCATGTACCCCGCGGAACACGAAACGCTCTGTTCAATTTGCAAAAGAGAGCATGACACCCTGCCACACCCCCCAACATCCCATGAGCAATAGGAGACAATGTTACCCAGCCGCGCCCAAATGACTCAGCTCGCATTGACGGACAGGGACCAGGTACATACGCGTTCCGCAACTAGGTCTGGTGTGGGAACTCGCTCGCTGGATTCCGTGCCGACCGGTTGTGGCCTCGCGATCTCCGACGTCAGCGTAGCTCTGGCCGACTGGGCTCGCCCTACGTCATCTCCTGACGCCGATCTCCGACGACAGCGTAGCTCTGACCTACTGGACTTGCTCTACGCCATTTCCTGACGCCGACAAGAGCTCTCGCAAGTGGTGCCCCGTCCTCGGACTCCTGTGACCGTGTTTCCATCTTTCCTATCTCTCCTATCCCCTATATGTCCTCGCTCGCTCGCTTAGCGGATCTCTCTTTCTCTATACCTTTACTTCTATCCTTTCAATCCCTCCTCACCCCCATTCCCTGTGAGCTACTGTTGAGGTGTCGCACCCTGATGCGGACAGTTACGGGGCTCATTTTTTTCTTCCTTTCTCTTAGAACCACTTTGTAGGTCTGGTGTATGCGTGCACTACACCAACAATGTTGGGCCTATAATAAAAGTTGATTCGTCATCATTATTGCGTTGCTACAAAGTCCCAAAAGAAAAAGAGAAAATGTATGTGCCGCAACAGAGAGACTATAACCACATTCTCACGCAGCATCATTACCGTTTTCTGTAAGACAGCGCAATGTGTGAAATATACATCGTTGGCAAGCGTTGCCGTCGTTTGGTGCGACACAACGCGCAAAGTGGCATATACGGGTTTGAATTAGTGACGACGTCAATTATGCCGCCACTGGACCCACGTTGTGCGGTATACACGACTGCAGGGAGTTCTGTATAGATGCACCGTCATGCTAATGCTGGGCAACTATCAGCTTGTTTCGCGCCCTTATCGCTCACGTGCTTGCACAGAGGCTCGACTGTTGGGTCGACGCAGATAACACGGCGGCCGTGTCGCCTTCTTTTGCTATCAACTTGAGCGCCTCGAAACACGCGATCAATCAGAGACCGCGATTCCTCATCTCGCTCTAGCGGTTTACGTATCCCGTACGCAGATAACGTTTTCTGACTAGGATTCGTGCGTTTCAACGGCAGCTTTTCAAGGCCCGTCGTCGACAGATAGCGTAAACCTAAACGTAAACTAATAGGGGCACGATTTTTCAGTGACTGAAACCTTCTATGCAGTACAACCTTACAGACCTCTCTGCTAAAAGAAAAAAAAAGGGGGGGGGGGGTACGAAAATGTAAGAAAAACGTAATCAATAAAACATCGTGCTGCAGTAATGATATCGTGAACGTTGGCACGCGGAAATTTGATATCGCGAACGTTGGCACGTTGGCACGGGGGGTGCATGTGCTCAGAATGCCGGGAGTGGTTCAGGCGTAGATTTTTTTTTTCACTGTGCTCGGCTTCGTATGCCAGTTCCTATTTAAACAGACCACTCGAAGATAACCCCGAGCTATGCAGCAGGCATGCATTGTTGATACTGATAAGCTCTGCAGATGGATGTGCTTAACGTTTCATAGTACGTACCTGTCGCAGTAACGTGCAGTACTGATGCTCACAAACTAGCGTTCATTATGTGTTCGTGTCACCAAGAGGAGACGACGTCGACTCGACAATTCATTTTAAAAGAAAGTAAGTCGTGCACACAGTTCCTATCAATATGATGTTTCACAACAAAACTTTGTGGACTGAGAGCGCACCGTTCATGCACTTAGCCCTGCCACGGTGGTCTAGTGGCTAAGGTACTCGGCTGCTGACCCGCAGGTCGCGGGATCGAATCCCGGCTGCGGCGGCTGCATTTCCGATGGAGGCGGAAATGTTGTAGGCCCGTGTGGTCAGATTTAGGTGCACGTTAAAGAACCCCAGGTGGTAAAAATTTCCGGAGTCCTCCACTACGGCGTCTCTCATAATCAAATAGTGGTTCTGGGACGTTAAACCCCACAAATCAATCAATCAATCATGCACTTACCTCGACGAGGTGTTCCCGTGACTCGAATTGCGAGAGCAGCACGTTCTTGCCGTCGGACACCCGGGTGAGGGAGACGTGCAGTCGTCCGCTGCACAGCTTGTGCGCGTTCTCCGGCAGCAGCTTGCACAGGCCGTCGTGGATGATGCCGTTGATGTCGAAGCCCGGGTGGAGGGGACCCAGGGCACGCTGGCGGGCACGCACGGCCACGCGCAGAACGTACGTCGTCGTCTCGCCTAGGAGAGAGAGAGAGAAATAAAGATGTATTGGTCAAGAGACGACGCGAATAACGAAGAGAGAAAGAATGAGGCAGGAAAGGGTACCATCTAAACGAGAGGCGGCATTCATTGTACACACTGCACTTAAGAAGCAGGGTGTGAAGCGAAAATAGCGAAAGTATGCAAGCATGCATGCGAGCTCGCAGAACAAGTGATCCTTTAATTCGCAGTTGAACGCTCCTTATTGCATCGGAAGGTGCAAGAAGCGATTCGAGGATGCACAACCAGAAGATAGAGAAACATGAATGTTAATAAAACAGATGGAGCAATGGTCATTTCTAGTGACGAGTTACGACGAGCATACTGAGTCGACCGAAAGTAAGAGGGACAAGGCAAGTTTACTATATGACGACGATCCACAAATGTGGAGTAGCACGTTTCCGCAATGGAATCATGTAAAACGGGACCGACCAGGAGCATATGGCGCACCGGTGGGGAAAACGTAAAAAATAGTAACGGCAGTTACTGCGAGTAAAGAAGCGGGATGTGTCAGAGGACTCTGAAAAACAATGTCACACAAAAATAAGCCCCCCTTCCCGGAAAACGAAATGCTGAAGCGAAAACTAATAATAAAGACCTAGTATTACGTAGCCATCGCCCACATTATTATTATTATTATTATTATTATTATTATTATTATTATTATTATTATTATTCAGGTTCTTCCCTTCTCAGTGTTTCAGAAAGGCTTCCGCATAATTGTGTGTATATCCCACATTATTTTTTGCTCCCATTCCACGATTCTCGTCTTCTCTTTTTATTCTTCTGATTTAGCGCCGATTTTTTTGTGTCTGCGCGTTCTCGCTCTTTTCATTTGACTTTTTTTTCCTGAAAACTACCTTAGTTTATTTTTCGTTGTTTAATTTTGGCGTGCGTCTGCACAAAGACCTTGTGGTTGTTCCTGGGCAGGTTTCATAAAGTATTCATTGATTTATTATTATTACATCTCTTTCATAGATGTTTCGTATAAAAGACCACAACATACACCACGGCACGCATTGATCGCCCTTTTGCGCAACGCACCCCGCTCGCGGAAGCGGGCAGCCGTACGACACAGTGATACACGTATATACCTCGGTGAGTGAGTGAGCAGTTCAGTGGAACTGCGCAAGCCCCCACCAGGGCTCTCGGAAAAAAGAATGGCCAATTAAGAGCGCGCGGGAGTATGTAGGGAAGTGAGAGAGCTTCGATAAAGAAACAAAGGAAGGAAGTAATAATATTTAAAAAAGAAAATCACGTACACACAGACCGCGTGCACTTCATCTGACCCGCGACGCCTGCGCTGAACTTCCGCGATTCGGCCGAATGCGCGTGCCTCGCACCATCAGATCACTGGCTCAGAGATTCCGGGAGAAAATAAAGGGCCGGCCGAAAGGCTTTCGGTACCACGTTTGAAGCGTGCGGGATGGTATTTTAACAGAAATGTGCTCATTATTAAAAAATGGTATGGTTTTACAATTAGTACGACTAACCTGACAATCAGACTGTTCTGTAACTGTTTATTCAATCTAAAAGAGGCAACACATGGCAGCGGACAGAAATGCGGGATACAATAATTCGACGGCTGTGCTTGTGCTTCATACGGCGCTTCCGGTTAACATCTGAGGCACCGTTTATAGAAGAAACAAGTTTCACTTGCAGTGCAAATCAAAAGAAAACAACAGTATTGGGACCATATTGTCGCGAGAGCAGGGTTTCCAGCTCCAGTATCTTCTCAGGAAATTTGTGCAAAACCAACTCCTCCGCTTCTTTTTTAAGTCTTTCCTTGTACTCTTCTACCTTTGGGTTTGTTTCTCTGGCCCTTACAGAGCTTCGGCTTTTGACTTTAATGGAATGTGGGATAAATCATGTTTTCCAGCCTGGGACACGCGCCTACACGCTGCATTCACGGCTTACAAACGGAGCAGTCAAGGTCGCCCCCGTTCGGGATTAGAAGGGGAAAGCTTACTCGGAAAAGCGTCTAGCGAGAGGCAGGTCCGGCGCCACCGTCTGAGTCTAAGCCATTGTTAACAGGCACGCGTGTCATTGAGAATGACATGGGGACGCGACCACTTAGCCTGACCGAGACATAGTGGCGGCCGGTAAACGACCATATTCCCCCGCGCTCTTGTTAGGATGTCGGGGCGCCTCGCTGTCGCATGTACACCTGGTAAGCAATAATGTACCCATCGCTCTTAAGGACGCTTCTAGAAAGCAACAATTAACGAAAGAACTTACGGGGCCCGAGCGTGGGAACGGCCGCCGATGGTAGTCGGCCGAAGGAGGCAGCACGGCCTGGTATGGGAGAGAGTGTCACGTGCGGAGGACCTTTCCCTTTGCGTGTTTCATTTTGGTAAGGAGGTTTTTACAAATGTAGTGCCTTTTATGAAAGTGTTTCTGTGATTGGTTGTGATGCTGCGAGTCCCAACATGTGATTGGTTTTTGTGAAGACTCTTTGTTCGACCAAGGGTTAAAAAGAGGATGTTTGAACTTGAAAAGTGAGCGGAGTCGGGGGTAAACGGCGGATCTCACCACCGGAGACCAGGCCATGCCGGCCGAGGGGTATGCCACCATTTTCTATGTTTTGTCTTTGTGACCCAGTGCATTTTGTAAATTGAAGTTGTGTTAGCTAAATAAACCCCCAATGAGTGCTCTCCGAAGTCATCGTGTTAACTTCTCATCGATTGCCTCCGCGGAGTTTCACCCACACTTATTCGTCTCCCTGGTCGTCCGATGCGCCTAACTTGAACAACCCCGACGTTTCGCTACAATATCTTCGGACGGCCGTGACAGCGAAGTCAAAACAATACGTGAATAGTTATAGAGAATGGTATGTACTTATGCGTGTTAGCTCAAACGGTTGGCTTTATTGCATGTTTACGCGAGTGAAGCTCAACGCCATTTAGAAGTGCCAATGTTGAAAATTTGATGAAATGCGTCACCCTAAACGTCAAACCCTGCAAATGTGCAAGGTGATGTTGCGTTTAAACTAAATAACCAAGAAGGGATGGGAGGCGCAGAATACCGACAACTGATTTTTTTTTTTCCTCGACCAAGTTTTTTCTCGCGTGACAGAAAGCTTACCCATCGTAAAGTGTTCATACCTGCAGAACTTAATTTCAAAAGCACGTAATCATTTTATAAGCAGTATTTTTCGAACTAAAAGGCTCGGAACACGGATGAACCCTTTCATTCAGCAACGCTGAGAATTGATAGCGATGGCGGTAACCTTCCTGGCGACTTGAAGTTGTGCATGCTGTAGTTGTTCTGCTCTCGCGGGAGTTCCGGTAACTGTGTTAAACCAAGTTTATTTTGAATTTTACAACTATTTTCAAAAATAGCAAGCCGTTACAATGAGACGATGAGGCTCAGCCTCTTTGTATTTGTACCTGGTTGCGTGCGCCTGCGCCCAATATTGCTGCGCCCGTGTAGTGGATGGTGTGTCCCATCGTCGTTACTTTCTCAACACACGGGCCAAGCCAAGTCAGCGATAACGTCACAGCGCATACGCGCGGCCGTGGCGACTAGCAGTGCGCACCATTTCTGAGACATTGATTGATTGATATGTGGGGTTTAACGTCCCAAAACCACTATATGATTATGAGAGACGCCGTAGTGAAGGGCTCCGGAAATTTCGACCACCTGGGGTTCTTTAACGTGCACCCAAATCTGAGCACACGGGCCTAAAACATTTCCGCCTCCATCGGAAATGCAGCCGCCGCAGCCGGGATTCGAACCCGCACCCTGCGGGTCAGCAGCCGAGTACCTTAGGCATTTCTGAGACAAGTGGCCGAAAAACGACGTCGCTCCAATATCTTAGCGACCCTAAAACTGCGTGCACGGTTTCATGAGCGTGCAGAAAAGTTGTGCAAGACGCGCTGACGAGCATGTGCTCATTACTTCAGGCGAAAGCAGCGCCATTTTAATGCACACTACTTACGTAAATACATGTACGTATTTATGAAGTAATATCTTTTGCTATAAAGAAGCACACAATATTTCAATATTAACCGGGAAATTGTAGGCCACGTACGCTACTTTCCGGTCACATGACAGGGCACATCGGATAATTGACATTTCTGCCACCAGGTGACACCACAGGCTAATTTCGCGATATTCAATGAATAAATAAAAATGTATCTCCACTATTCACGAGAAAAACAGGACTGGTTATGAGTCACTAGGAGGGACAATCTTTCCATCCGTGCAGTCATCTTATTTCATGTTCTCTGCAGTTGTCGCTCCTTTTGAACATGTAAGGACAAAAGAAAACTGAAAGGACCAAGTTTCATAAGGTGACCGCATGAGGGTTCGAAGGAGGGAAACGCGAATTACGTTAACCTTAGAATAAACACTACTGCAACACTTTCCCAGAGTCGAGACGAAGTCCAAAGGAGTCCATCCCAGCCAGGTCTCGGAAGCGGTGATCAACGGTCCACAAAACATCTTCCCCAACCTTTCGTCGGTTTTATCTTCGAAAACGTCAGCAAAACCAGCGTGCCGGCTCTTCTCGTAATCGAAACGAACTCATTCTTCTTCAGTTGGCGAGCGCAATCACTCCACTACAAGTACACTACGCCTAAGTGACTCTTCAGCCCCCTCTCCCTCTTATCGGTGCGTACAAACACACTCGACCGCTTCACTCCACTCACCCACTTTTCCTCGAGTGAAGGGGCGTCTTCACACCGCCGACGTACCGCAGTGGCTCGCACGAAGGGTGCGAGTGTGACGCCCTTTCCGCTATCTCTGCTCACATTTCTTCAATCTACTCTCACTCTCCGTCGCTTATCTCTGGCTCGAGCGGCGTCCGCATTGCATTTTATCTCTCTTCACTGTTGTGGCACGCGTCGCTACGTAGGCGATTTATCGCCGCCGCTCTGGCGGAGAAAAGATCGCGCCACTGCTACGCCAGACTGGCTGGCGCCTCCCTGCAAACCCTTTCTTCCCACGGATTCTCTCTTTGTTAATTCGGCCGAGCCTTGCTGGTAGAGCTCAAAGTGGCCTCTTTTCGACGTGTAGTTTTGTACGGCGATACGCGTGGTACACTCCTGCTGTTCTTGTTATTCAATGCATGTCACCAAGTACGGCCGAACATTGCTACCGCACACGCACTCACTGTGTGAATGACGTGGCGAAAACAAGCTGCCTCCAGCAAAACATTGCCCTGCTTTGCGTTTTCGAGCGGCAGTGTTCCCAGTCCTCCAATAAGTCTCCTGCGGCTGACGGCACCAAACAAACAAAAAAAAGGTGTTATTAAATTTGGCACTCCTATCACCTCCCTGGCTTCAAGCAAAAACTCTGTCTTTCTACTCACCATCTCTTAATACGGCCATACGTCAGCGGAACGCGCGGCATGCGTCTTTTTAAACCTTTTTGGAAAGTGAAGTTACCGGGTATGCCCGCGGTGTTCACGCAGATAAGGATGAAAGAAAGCGAAACTCTGATCAGTATGTCCCCCGCCATGCCTATACATAAACTGACAACACCACTCAGATAGATTGTTGCGTGACGAGAAAATGACGAGCACTATGAGAGACAGTTGCTAATCCTAGTGAACCTGTCGCTGCACGAAATATTCTGGCCAGCTTTCAGTGTGGTATATCGATCACTTCACTGTCGTAAGAGCACTCGTAGCATAATTGGTCAGCGAACTGGGAGCGCGGGAGGAACACAGACACGAAGCAAAGAGGAGGCACACAGCACGAGCGCTCACTAACAACTCTTAGTTGTTAGTTAGTGCCTCCTCTTTGCTTCGTGTCTGTGCTCCTCCCGCGCTCCCAGTTCGCTGAACAATTATGAATTACCAACCAGCCCACCTTTCCATCCAATTTCAATCACTAGCATTTCACGCGAAAACCTGGATTCTTGTAACGACCATAAACGTAAGAATACAATATACGCTGCCCGTGCAGCTAGCACACAGCTCCAAGCATTGCCAATGCTCGTGAATCCTCAGACGTTCTGCCGCGAACGGGTCTTTCAGTTCCCGTAAAACGAACTGCCGCGAGTACTCGCGTATACAGAAGTGCCAGTAGAAAACTGGTTTCGTCGTGGTAAATGTAGGACGCCTTAACGTGATCACGCCACTTTGGTTATCGTTCGGGCGAAATTAAACGGCGCGGGCGCGCGTAGGTATCCGGTAAATGTGTCATCAGATAACGTAACACGCGTCACCACAGAGGGCCAAGGGCAGAGTTAAGCGATTCCCGCCGCGCGCAGTTATCCTGGGGAGTGGTACACAGAGTGTTGTCACGCGCACATCTGGTTACACGAAGAAAGCAAGTGCACTCGCGCATTGCCACGAGATACCTCTTTTTTTATTGTTGTGTATAGTAGTATTTATACGAGCAATCGCTCGTGACATTATGACCGCGTCGAGTCGCAGAGTTTCTGGCATACGTAATGATGACTGTGATGTAAGCGGTATGTAGTGTACAGCCAGAAATGTATTTCGGGGAGGGGGGGGGGGGTAAAGGAGGGCCCAGCCGTTCTTAATCCATGTTCGAGCGTATTTGTGCGCGTATACTTACTCATACAAAATTGGAAAGCATCACGAGAGTACGTTCTTACGCTACCACCCTGGCTACATCCGTGAATGTAAGTGTAAGACAAAATTACGCCGATGTGACACGAACTGTATAAGGACGCTGGAAACTGATTTGCGAGCATTAAGCCTCGCGTTTTAACCCGTGAGTACACTGCGCGCGGCGCCTGCTGGTGGACTCATAGAAGCGCGAGGAACACCTCAGCAACAGGTTTATAATTACGGCTCAGTCTGAAAGATTAACAGATATATCTTACAGCCACGCTGCACATTTTTTACGAGCGTACGTAGGTGCTTAGCACGCGGCAACGTGCCCATCGAGCAAGCAAAATAAAATGAAGCAGTATCTCTGAACCACAGCCAAGATAGGACCGTGTTATAACGAAATAAGACTCTTCCCGTAACTCTGCCAAGATAGCACTCGTCGGTGCGGTGCACTTCATAAGACTTGCGTACTACATATCGTAGTGCATGCATGCGTCCGCGCCTGTGTTTGCGAACAAGATGCTGCTCTGAGAACCGTTGCACTTATAAGGAAATGCATAAAACGCGGTCGCGGCATTTCTTCCATGTCATCCGCTCTGGCTAGTTTCCCCAGTAAGGAGCAATGAGATTTTTCACACGCGAGCGGCTTGCGAGAACTATACAGCAGCAATCGTCGTACGTTATGCTGTATCCCAAAACGTATGCCAGCGGTGTACCGCGTATCTCCATGAAACAAGATGATGCAGTATGAGTGTGGCGTTAAAACGCGTCAAACACAATCACAACTCGGATTTAACGCGCCGAAACCGTAACACTATTTAGGGGGACGCTTTACGGAGGACGCCGGAAATTTCGACCATCATGGTGTTCTTTATAGCGTCCACTGACACAGTACACGGGAATCTACCACTCCGCCTCCATCAAAATGCCACAGGCGCTGCCGGAGTCGAACGCGCGACCTTCGGGCTTGCAGCCGAGCACCACACACCACCGAATTGGACGCTACATGAAACGGTAATTACCCATACACATGCAGTCATTCGTTTTTCTTTTCAATGAACATACGCACGTTGAAACGACAGAACAAACACATTTGTTAGTAATCCTCGTTTAAGAAAGCTCTGCCTGAATTCTTATTTCTGCTATGATAAACGGAAATTTCCATGAGGTATTCTTCATCGCATGACGATCATCAGTTGCGTAGAATGCGTGAAAAGCTTCACCGCGGCGATCTAGTAGCTAAGTTGCTCGTCTGCTGATCCACAGGTCGCGGGATCGAATCCCCGCTGCGGCGGCTGCACTTCCGATCGAGGCGGAAATGCTGTAGGCCCCTGTGCTCAGGTTTTGGTGCACGCTAAAGAACACCATGTAGTCTAAATTTCCGGAGCCCTCCACTACAGCGTCTCTCATATTCGTATCGTGGTTTTGGGCCGTTAAACTCCACATATCAATCAATTGGAATGCGTGAAAACATTCATGCTAGTTCAGTTGAAGAAATCAACAATCTGACTTCTTTTATAACCACATTCCATTTCTCATTATTCATTACTGTATACTTCCAACCATCCTTACCTGGCCCCTCATGATAAAATAAATATTACCCTTTTTGGGATCACAGTTACTTGTATTCTCTTGAAGGACTCTTGTTGGAAAGAAGACCAATAAACGATGATCGGTTGGAGCGACAGAATGCATACCAAGAGATCGAAAATGCAGCCGATGATGGCAGACAGTTAGGCAGGGTGACGAAGTTAAATGTAGTTGGACGGAGTAATATGAGCTCGCCAAGAAACGGTGTATATATGGAGATCAACCGGAGAGGCTTTCGCCCTGTAGCGATCATGACGATGATGATAAAGACGAATAATACACCTGGACAGCATCGCCTAATCTTATAAGGGTCAGTCATGTTTTCCTTTTATATTTTGTTCTTCTGGGTGTGTGAACGCTTATGGTAGGATATAATGCTTCGCCCGTTCGCTCTTCCACTTCTATTTCAGACCATATGTATAAGTTTTCACGATTCTCGTCACAAACAAAAATTTGGTCCATTCCGATGCAGTAAACAGCTCAATCGCCCGATGGATCACGCCTGGATACGAGCCTGCATATAGAAAATCTTCGAATGCCACGAGAGAATTTTATCTCTTTCCAATCACTCGCGTTCTCAAGGTATATATGCACAACGCGTATGCGTGGTGTGACAAGTGACAATATCTCACACCGTTGCCAGGCTGATTACTCGCGTCCTTTGGCGGTGTCGCAGTGATTCCATCTCACGTATCGTGCCTTTCAAGTCTCACGCGAATCGCGACCACGCGTTCAAAAAGACGGCGCCGCCGACGACTAAAAAAATAAAACGCTCGGGCAGTGAACCGTGGCAGCACATGAAGGCTCCCTAGACGTGGCGGCCTTCTTATTTGCTTTTCTCGTGCGTGATCTCGCACGGCAGTGTCAAGGCTGCGACTTCGTGCCAACTTCTAGGCGGAACGCGACCTGCTTGTCGGCCAGTTCGAGCTAAATATAGGGGGAACACGAAAACTTACTGGCGAAGAAGTTGCGACGGGCTTCAAGAGTGCATTTGTCTCGAGAACCACGGGCGACGGACGCGACAACGACGACCGTTTCAAATAGAAGTGTTAAGGCGAAACTTTATTGAAGATACCCGCTCGCGCACTCGTTAAAACATTTAAGACAACTGTTTGTTCGAACGAGTCCGTCAGGTTATTTGAAGAAATAATGTCTGTTTCGGTCCGAGAATGATGTTCGAAACAGCGCTAACATATAATTCCGACGCTCACGAAAGCGGCAGAAACGTTTTTCAATTCTACGAGATCGTATATTGGCATGATACACAACCCTGTCAGGAGGCATGCATACAGCGTAAACGTTGGCCATGCATAGTGATTTATGCAGCTCCCATTGCGTTTTTCTTTACGTTGTTCCTTGTGCTTTGCGATAAAAGACCCACACAGTCATGTTTTCCGCTTATATTGCTTACAAGAAACCTTAGTTCAAGTTTCACATATTTCTTTGCGCTAAATCATCACCGCTGCCCGGTAATCTATACGCTCACGTGATTGAGTATACATGGCTCGCCTCTTATCCGCTGCTCCGATATGACGGTACATGCATATGAAAGAAGAGGCGAAAATGTTTTCAATTACCCATCACAAGTCATGCGCACACACTGTTATATCTGGGCCCATGTGCCCGTACGCCAGTCAACATTTCGCCTCAGCGACCTTGTGAAGTGCTTTTTACAACGCGTGGCGACCGCTTGCAGGACCTTCGCCGAAATAAAACTTTATTGCGGACGGCTGTTATAGCGTGAGCTAAAAACGACGACAAAGGGACAACACGAAAAACACTCGTGTGTTCACATGATGTGGCACAAATACGGCTGATTTCCTACAGAGTCACACATGGGTGCGTCATCTGGGCGTGACCGTCCAGCTCCGCTATCAGCGCATGTTCCGAGGCCATATTTGCGTGACCGCTAAGCGCTTTTATCTTAATGGCTACTCGAAAGAACGAGTGGAGCAGGGAAGTATAAGATGTGCGATTAGACGCGCCACTGATGATTGGCACGAGTTCGATTTCCTTTCCACGGAAGCCTTCCTTGGTGTGGCGCGGGTAGAACACAAATACTTCGCAATGCAGTATAATCGGGCTAGCGGTTAAGTATAGCTGGTTAAGTATGATTGGACTATCACGATTACGCAAGGATCTGCACAGGGCATGCTCGTACACTAAACGGGAAATAACCACTTCAAGTTTGAGAGTATTACCCTCCACATTTCAAACATTTCATTTCGTTGACTTTGCAGTAACATTTTAATTAACGAGTGGGAAAACAAACGCGAAAGTTCCCTTTCTTTGAATACCACGCCGAATCGCAGCACCGGCACGCACACCGTCTCGAACTCCAAAGCCTTGCTCGACTCGCCTTCGAAGCAGGCACCCATATAGATACACGCGTCGCGAACAATTTCCATGCAGGACAGCCACCAGACGACCAAGCTGTCCGGGGAAGGCAGTATGAAGGCTCCCTTTCCTTAATTGGACGTAAAACGAATCACCGCAAAATGCAGGGATACACTGCTTCCTCAAACTCGAAGCTTTGCTGGCGCGCTCTTTTTCGACGTTGCGAAAATCACGCATTTTCTCTACGCGGGCGCAGCGCTTTTCGAGCCCAATAGCCATTTCCTTGCGCGACCCATCACGCATGCAGTATCGTTATCCGAATGTGTTACACACGCAGAGATATATGAAAAGGCAGAGAGTCGGGAGTTGCGTCACGCGAGGCGGTACTTCCTGGTACAGAGCGGAGGGCGTATAAGGAACGATCGCCTAGGCATACGCGATTCTCCAGCGTCAGCAGTATCCACGACAGTTATCAGTGCTTACGCCACGAGCAGAAAGGGGCGCGCGCTCGACGCGTATGGATCTCAAACGTATACGGCGGCAGCCGCTCTGCCGCGATCACGTCGATCCACTCGACTGCGGCTTCCGCCAGGCAACGCGCGATCAATTCAATGTCGTTCAATGTCACGCTATCGTACAGCAGTCGGCAAGGTGTACGGGCTATGCAACAATTCAGGTACACGGCAGGCGCGTAACCAGAAATTTCTTGCAGGGGTGGAGTCAACTATAGTATATGTATGTTCGTGCATGCGTTTGTATGTGTGCGATATGCAACAAATATTGAAACATTTCGGGAAGAAAGGTATACGTAGACCGCTAGAAACGCGCTAGAAACGTATACATAGACCACGCCCACATATCCGGGTGGGTGGGGGTGCCCCTCCCGAAGTTCTGATGAGGACAAGCAGATAACTGAAATTCCGGCAACGACGATAGCCATGTACTTCGGGAGGTGAGGGTTTAACCGAAAACAATAAATGGAAATAGTTGTTAATTTTTAAGGAAGGAAGGAACGAAAATAGAGGGAAAAGAATTTCTTTTTACAATAGTTAAGGTGCTCAGCAAGTGACCCCATCCCCCCTGAAAAATTCCTGGCTACGGGGCCTGGTAAAAACCATTCATAATGGTGACAGTTTATGCAAAAGCGTAACAAAATAACCAAAAGCATAGCAGTACCACTATTAAAAAAGTAGTCTCTGCATTTGGGCAAACACGGTGTACAGATGTCGAGTAAAACGCAAAAAACAAGCAGATAACCGAAATTCCGGCAACGACGATAGCCACGGACTCACTATCCGGGCTCGCGTTACGCGAGTACCTGTATATGGAGAATGCAAAGTATGCGGGCGCAAGAGCTCCTGCTTGTTTGCCCGCGTACCTGCTCGCACTCCCACGTTTACTCATCTCCCCAAACACGCGCGCACAATAATGTCTCTCCGACACGTGGAGCAAGATAAACACGCACACGGCGGAATTGCGATCACGGGTTCCGCGTACACGTATGGTTTCAACACGCAGAGCTCGTTATCTAAAGCTATAGCTCCGCTAAAAAGGTAATGCTATATAAAGGTCAGACACGATAGCGGGAACGGTTACTGCGTCGTTACCTTACGCGTAAGTTCCTGCGTGCGTTTGTATTAGGGAGTTTTAGAATGGCGCACCACGAACTCTTGCGGTGCGGTCGCTGCCACTGCGCATGCGTCGTAACGCGAGTCGGCGTTCGCGGACCACACGCAAAAAATCCGAAATTGCGTGCGGTGATGGCGGCCCGCAAGCTCTGGTTTCGAGTATATACGGTGTCGCTGCAACCGTTCGTTGCGGAATGTTTTATGCATCCTCCTTGGTTGCGGATCGCAGCAGGGCAAACGCTATTCTAAAACTCATATGGCGCCCGCAGCGCTTGCAAACGGTCACTCTAAAACTCCCTATAGACGCACACAAAATGTAAAAATGTTCACGGTGTTTAGAGCCCCTTTTAAACTTCCTTATGTCCACCTCACTGGAACAGTGGCTTGGCGGCTGACCCGATGGTCGCGGGTTAGAGTTCCCGGCTATAGCGGTCACATTTCGATAGAGACGAAATGTAGCCCGTGTATATAGTGAGCGATGTCAGCGCACGTTAAAGAATACCAGATGGTCCGAATTTCCGGAGCCTTCTACGGCGTCTTTCACAATATATATGACGTAAAACCCGGAATACTATTTTTAATACAATTAACCTTCGCCATACGGTTGGCCAATGCATACTACTTGCATGCGTTGGATATAAGCACTTACACGTGATTTCTTGCAACGCGCGTACACTTGAACGTCCACACAGGGGCACTTTCGCTGGATTACGAGACTAATGTAGACCAATCAGCACGTCCGATCAACTTATTTGTGAATTAACGTTCCAAAGCTGCACCCATACGAAACATGAAAGAGGTATAGGCCTCGATTATACGCACGTTTGAACTCGCTGGGAAACTTATACAACTGCGATTTCCAGTTTCGTTTCTTCGTAGCTTTGTCGGCGAACGAATGTCTCGAATGGGAACCGAGCCCGTAACCATTAAATGCGGAACACAATTATCTGGTTATAGCCAGAACGCTGCCTATAACCAAGAGTATACAGACGAACACCGCCGGTTCGAGTCAAAGCACGGAATCGCGACTTCCGAAATACGCGAATCGCGTGTGCCGTGCAGCAGTCGGAGAGTTTCAATCGCGAAGCCGTGGAACGCATCCATCGTGAAATCTGCCCCGGCTTTAAGCGTAGCGTGCTGTAGCAATGACACGTAATCACGTCACGTGCTTTTATTCTTTCCGAGGGCCTTTCTTTCGTTCAGTTAATTCCCCGTAACTTATGGTTGAGACTTCCTCTGTTCGCAATATCCTCTCATTACTGATACCTGCCGAGCGACGTAGACGAAACAACTGGGCATTACCGCGGCTCGCGCAACACACGCTCGCATCTCGGCCCGGCCAACGGTGTGAGAGCGACCAACCAGGCACCTCAGAATGCGCGATGCCAACCAAATAGGCGCGCGATATCGAGTGCGTGTCATAAGCGTAAAGTGAGCAGTTGGTCTTGACCTTCACTGAACCCGGAGATGGCAACTGAGAGAGGCCAGCGCGAGTGCATATTCCCGTCTATTATACCTGGTATATTATATGAATGTACAGTACGCAGCAGTAATAAAGGGGAATACCAAAGCACACGGATGTGATACCCTACAATAAATGCTATATCAATGCGGAAAGCGTATGTATACACTTTCCGCATAGGATGATTGCTATATTTATGAAGCACATAATTAGGATCAATAACAATTTTCTACACGGACGCTCCGAGAAGTCCATGGTTGAAGACCGTGTTTAGAAAACAAAAGGGGGGCGAGCGGTATATTTAGGGTAGCATGTACGTTACTAGTAAGAGGCGTCCCGGATTCGACAGAAGACGGGAATAGGTTGACTGGTGTTGTATACAACGTCCATTCAGTGATCCTCCCCGGTAGCGTCTTTCGAACGCGACTTTATCGTCAAAAACACTAGAGCGGATCTTCGCATTATCGCGAACACACACAACCAGGAGACTATGGAGATATCAGCAAGCGGCCAGATTCACTAGAGCGCCAGAGTAAAGACGTACGAGGCTAGACTATTCCAGCAGCGTAGACGCTTAAACGTAGGTGAAACACCCCGATACCCTTATCTTAAAAAATACCGCAATTTGGACGCGTACGATCAGTCGTAACTCGTGCTTGTGCTGATAACGGTGGACATAATCGCGATCCACGACCAATGAATCATGTGCGCTACAAAAATGTTTCTGAAACGGGTACACATGATCCCGACCGTCGGATCATGAGCTTAAAGTCAAGATCGATACGCCTTTAGGAATGCATAGCATGCTTTTCCAAAATCCTTGCATTCGGCAGACGACAGGATGCCCGACTTTGCGTCCCGGGAGATTATTTATTTATTTATTTATTTACAAAATACTGCAGGCCCATTTAAGGGCCCCAGCAGAAGGGGTAAGATCATAACATTGGACACAGGTGTAACACAGCAAGGACAAAAAAAAATATGTCATATACGAAAGATACAAAAACATAGGTCATGGTTAAATACGCTCAAGTGCCTCCACAGAGCCGGTTAACGATTGAGGTAGGCAGTTGCAGTCGTTTATGGGTCGAGGAAAGAACGAGTATTTGAAAATGTTCTGGCGAAATACGGTGTTAACGAACGAGTTTGTCGATGCCGGGATTGTCTTGTCGTAAGCGGTTTCCGATACAAATCACGGTTTAGTGACAGCTTGTTGTTATTACACCGACGACGAAGGTCACGACGAGTCCCCTTCGTGACGCAACGTCCGGCGAAGAAGAAGCGTAAGGCCAGCGCGTAAACAGGCGCGAAAGCGTGCAGCGGCAGAGAGGAGCCCCCTTCTCATCCGCAGTTACCTAGTCACGGGGAAAGCCCTCCGCCGCCAACAAGGAAGCCCGCGCGATCCAGCAGCTGCCCGAGTGGAAAGGAAAATAATCTAGCAGGGGACAGCGAGAGGTGATGAGACGCGCGAACGGCTATCGCTAAAGGCGCTCCACTGGTATGCAGGCGCGTGCAGTGAGCGGAACTCCAGCGACGTTATCTAATCGGCCAAACAAAGGGCGGCCTACGAGCGAAAGGGAGAGTCTCGCGTACGGCATGCAGGGCTGTCGAGCGCAGCGAGCGGGAGAACGGCGCGCGCACAACTGCGCATCATGCCACGGGCTCTCTTCTTTCGGCAGCACGGCCCGTCTGCGTCACACGACCCGCGTCTGTCACGGGACTTCTATAGGCGCTGTTGCAACGCGTCGTTGCCCGATAATACCGTATCCGCCAAGCACCGCGAGAAGAAATGTACAATCGATTTGTTGCGACATTATGCGTACACTTGGTGCAGGGTCAACAGCTATTACAGATAATAAACTGGCAGGACTAGCTTCTGCGCATGAAAGTTGACCTGATATCACATCTAGAAATATGCCTACGGCCTGCACACTCGAATGCACACAGGCGACGTCCGGTGCGATGAGACCGTCCTTGCGAGACCCAGTTGGCAGTGGTGCAGTCGACCTTGTTTCTGCTTGTGTGGTCTGCATATTTTCATGTCTATGATACGGAAGAAAAAGCGCCATCATCTCAATCTGACTCTTATCTCGTAGTATTTCTACCAAGGGCGAATTGCACCGATGTGCATAGCAGAAAGACGAGACGACACGACAGACGAGCGCATACTGCCAAGAAGCCCCGCCAAAGAATGCGTAGATACGTTGAACCGACTCCAGGTAGCCACGCACAACTCTGAATTTCGTAGTACAAACAAGTTTAATTCTAAGCGATGCTATCACGGGACAAGCAGGCTGAGAACTACATTAAAACGTTCATTCATTCTCATTGGTTTCATTCATTGGTGGAGTCAAGGATAATGCACGGTGGAGGACTGGGCAGTATCTGAAGCGGGGAGCTACACAGAACGCCACTTGGTGCTGTCGACATTGTACGCCTAAGTAGAGGAGCATCTGTTCATTCCATCGAAACGTAATCAACGACGGTACGCGGACGGAGGAAATGTTGCCCAATTCTAAATATCGGCAGGACAACGTGGGCGTAATGGTTGAAAGGCATTGCGAGTATCAGGTTCCGAGTAGTCCAGAACGTTAGTGTAGCCACATAAGAAATTCAGCGTGGTGCTCAGGACTAAATGTGCCACTAGTAAAGTTTGCAGTGCACAGGTGCCATGGCGAGGCCGGGCACCAGCCCGCACCAGCAGGACACGGTGAAATGCGCATCAATATTGTCACGCTACTTGACGAAGCTGTGACGCTATACGTGGTGCGCACTGAACGTTAAGATGCTAATGCGAATTAGCGGCAACCATGAGACCACCTTCCTTATGGCACATCAGGACGTTTTCAAATCAACCGAAATAATGAATCGGCGAGCCACGCCCATATCAATTCTGTACGCAGGAAGGCCCAAGGTTGGTACTGTGTAACGCGCCGCCGTTTTTGAGTTGTTGTAGTGCTCTAGTGCAGACCCGAAGGTATTGGGATTGAATCCCGGTCGCCTTTCGACGGAAGCCTAATGCTTGAGGCCCGTATACTTAACTTAAATGCACTTTAATGAACCTCGGTAGGTTGCAATTTTTGGAGCCCACAAGTATACGATTTTCCTTCATTACTATATCGTGATCTTGGAACGTAAAACCGGACAAGTACTACATTTATTAATTTTGTGTAGTATCAATCATCGTCTTGTCCCTGAGCGACGCGTTTCGTCCTTGTTGGGAAGCGCGTGATCGGGAGAGCACGAGTTTCGGTTAGCAGTGCGGTACTGGTCACATCCAGTAAAGGGATCGATAACGGCGTACAGTCAGGTTAACGGCCGTAAACTATACAGTCAGTATAACGGCACACAATCAACGCAACGCGTGCCAGAAGCTGCGTGTTCTCTGGAAGCAACCGGTGCCGTTGTCGCGGTCATAGGGTTCTTATCTGCGAGCCCGATAAGATGCTGTCCCCGTCAAGCGGGGTCACCTGCACGCGGTCCTCGGGTGAAACACGATCGGCCAGCTGCTCTCTCCCCCTATGCTTCATGTATTCTTTGTTTTCTGTTCCCGCAAGCAAGCAGTGCACGCTATTACAGAGGCGAGATAAGCAGCCCGATTTGCGTCACCGCGCAATTGCGAGGACACCGCGGCGAAGGAGAACCAGCACGAGGAGTGGCCAAAGGGTGCACGCGGTTGCGCAACTGCTGGCGGTTTCACTAATGTGGACAGTGTGTGAACCACATATGCTCGGGGACACCGACCAGTACGAACGACAAGCGAGCAGCAATCTGACGATTCTGAATGCGATTAACTTCCTTCTACTCGACGGGGTGGACAATGATGACGCAGCCGGTGCCGCGGAGGCCAATCTGTTCAACATTGTGTGTGCCTGCGGGCGCGTTGACATGCAACACAGCAATGATACTTGCGGGGGGGGGGGGGGCATCACGTCTCGAAACCACGATATAATTTTATGAACGACGCCGTGAGAGCTGCGAAAATCGTCATCATCTGGGATTCGGATTCTTTAACGCGAACCTAAATCGAAGCGCACTGGCCTCTACAGAGCATTTCTGCCTCCTTCGAGACTGCGGCCGAAGTCAGAAGCCGAGCACCATACCAACCACAAGACAAGCACGACCTATTACACCACATAATCAAGTAAAAATAAATGAGATTACATACTAACATGTGTACCCCCCCCTTTCCGATTCTTGAGGGGGAAAAAACGTAACGTGAGGCAGCATCTCTTTCTTCGGGCGCCCGGTCGTCTCTAGCCTCAGCCATTATAGTATTATGCACGCTGTACCGCTTACACCATCTTCCACTCCTTTTGCGCAACCCGAGACGAACGCGTGACCATGGCGCGTGAGCGCCGGCGGCGAAGAGGATCCGCCGAGCAAGGCCGTCCGACGCCGCCGCGATCGTGTGAGACGACTCGTTCGCAGTGCACGCTTTCTCAGCCGCGACTGACTGTACAGCAATCCACTGCAAGCTTACGCGCCCACTTTATGGGCGTGGCCACTGCGCCGTGTACACGCTTCAAGGTGATAAGTGTGTGCTAACTACGCAGCACACGTGTGCGGCAAAGCTGACGAGGTCTTCTGAACGAACGAAATCAATTGCACATGATGAGAGCACAGAATCCTAGTGGATATTTATTTCTTCTCTTTTTTTTTACTTTCTTTAACGACTCTCACATAATCATTCGGCGATTGCCGATTAACCATTCGCAATATTCTGAAGGCGGGCAACACTGCAAGTATATTTCTCATCACGATTTAATTCACAGACTGCGCAGGGGACCGGCAGCAAGAGGCTTTCGATGATTTTATCACACAATTACCGAGAGTATACACGTCTGTGCAGTGGCCTTGTGCGGGACTGACACATCAACCCCGATAACTTTGCGTTCACACTTCGCGGTGCTTTTGTGTTAGCCGAAAGCGTACGATAGCACACTCAGCAACAAGAGCAGAACTAATTAAGAGCTCAGTTCTCTTCCTTACTCCCTCCTCGCCTTTTGTTTCATTATTGTTTACATCTTATTGCTATGCGGATGCGTATAAAAACCCGGCAACGTGCGCAAACAAGCAATATACGCATAGCAGCGAAAGGGCAAGCTATCGTCACCGGACCAAAGAATCAGCGTGGGCCAGGGCAAAGCTCTATAGAGCTTTGCCCTGGCCCACGGCAACAAGGTACGTGGTCACCCACCTGTAGGGTGCGCATTGCGCTTGATCAAAATAAACGTTTATTCGTTCGTTCTTTTCTAGGTCTCTCTTGTGTGCTGCCACTAAAATTTAACCAGGAGAAGTTGGCGCCGAGTTTGAAAGATTTAATGCACGTGCACGTAGTATAAGGGCTTTTGCTACATTGGCTCTTCTATGTTTATGCCAGCGACTTTTCAAAGTATGCATAGCGTGACCAACGAAGGATCACGCGCACATGCAGCGTGACGCGACGCGTCGAACTGGGGTCTCGACGGAGGACGTCGTAGCATTTCATTTCAACACGTAAAGCTTAAGCGACGGTGATGTAAGGCCAGCGCGCGTTGGTCAACCGCCTTTACGAAAGGTACGGGCGCACGCGTTCATTGTTTTCCTGAGCTGACGCGCGCCCTTTCGACAGTTTTACAAAAGGACCCATCACGGTTGAAGGCTGCTGTCGTTCTTCCATACCCCAACCACCCCCCGCAGAGGCACGCACGTGACACCATGTAGTAAGCATATATACTGTGCGTGTGACGTCATATTGACGTGTACACACGCGGGGAGCTCTGCTGCTCTCACTTGCGCCACGTGTCGTACACCGCATCCTGCGAGGCAAGATTCAAGGCGCATGAAGGCGTCCTGTACGTACATCAATAATATGCGGGTCGCAGTCTTTGGCAAATACCCGTATTCAGCGGTTGCCACTTCTATTAACCTCGACAAGATTGTCTGGGCATGTCCGCATCGACACACACCATTGAACACAGCACCAAGCCCACATTATAAGATAACCACGCCCGACCAGCGGGAGGATGTACATAAGCTGCTCAACGCGTGCCTCAACTCTGCTCACCTCTGGTCAGTCCGGCTAGCCGAATAGACCACCAAGACCCAAGGTCTGGCCACCGCCTGGAGAATGGAGTTTCCGCTGTGCTGGCATCTCGGCTCCCGCTTCCCTTGATTACAGCGGGGACACAGAATAATGTTTCGTTTCTCTCAATCTCTCTATTAACCTTCCTGCCCTATGTATACCCTCCTTTTTTGTTATAACCTACGGAACAGTTCACTTCTAGCAGAGCACGGCACCATCAAAGAAATTGCAAATGTCGTAAGTATTACGTCCATAAATCCCTACACCAACATTTCTTTACGGGTTTGCCTCGTAGATCGTGCTATACAAGATGTGGGTTTTGATTCCGGGCCACACGGGCGGCAGTCCGATGGAAAGTACGGGCAGTGCAGATGTTATCGTAACGTGCGTTCAATAATCTTGCGTGTTTAATGTAATTATGCACCTATCTTTATTACGACGTATCGTGTGGCCCTATCTTTACCGTACGACGTTGCATCTCACCCGCAAATCAATATAGCAAAGCCAAATAACATCCAGATCTTAGTTGTCCTCTTTAGCTGAAGCAGACTGCACGTCACAAGTAAGTTTTTTTTCATAAATTAATCAAAGAGAATTCCTCGTTGATGTAGCGCAAGCAATCTGACTTTCACCGGGTTGCGGTACAAAACAACAACAAAAAAAAACACGACCTCACAAAGAACTACCCTTCGTGTAGCGAGCACGTGTTTCAAATACTCTCGTTTGGCTTCCAACAGTTAACGACCGGAGCACGCCAACTAACAGTCCCGTGTTATAAATCAAAGTTTCATTTGTTTCGCCCAACTTGTTACGCTTAGTATGAAGGCACTTACATTCCTATGTCATCTTTTCAATACACTTGCACCTTGCAATTCGTTTGCTATTCCTTTTCTCCGGGCATTTGCTAATCGATCACTGTTCCCGTGGGAACTGCAATGCTACCAGACAAAATAAAATAGGTTTCGCTCTCAAAATGGAAACATCAGTCAGTAGTTGGTCGCACAAACCGCAAGAGTTGATGTAGTATACACTTCTTATTTATTTATTTATTTATTTATTTATTTATTTATTTATTTATTTGACAATACTGTCAACTCTCCGCGAGAGTCCTTGCAGAGAGGGTAACACGAAACAAATACGACTTGAGAGTCTGCGAAAACAAAGATAATTACGAGAAAAAAAGTAAGAAAAACGCAAATAAAGACCGCAAAGCCGGAATTGACTAGATAACCAATATACGTCAAACACGGGTCAAATAATTAGAAAGAAAGGAAAACAAGAGCATCGTATATCACTCTCTTCGGCTTGTATCATCGCTCCTACAACAATACTGCCTGATAAAGGAGCACTGCGCACGTGTAGTGCAGAGGAATAGGAATGAAAAAAAAAAGAACCTCTTTAAGAGCACAGTTTTCGCTCTTCCGTATTCCCTCGCGCACTGTTCCTCCTCCCAGTGTTATCAGCTCTGTGGACACACAAGCTGACCAGCGGCGGCGGTCGTGTGCCTCAACGTTGCAACTAGCTCGCCGCTCTTCTTGTCAACGCTGGAAAGATAAGCGAGGGCCGCAAACTGCTCGGGTTGCTGCCTGCCGCGCAGTGTCCGATCACCGAAGCAGCTCACTCCGGGTGCCGAAAAAAATGAGGGGTGAGGGAGGGGGGTGTCAATGACGCTTATACGCCACAAATAACGTTTCTATTGAACAACGGTATAGTCACAAAACGAAAATGATCGGTCGGTGTGGTTATCCTGTAAGTCATCTTCATCACGTGGTCATATTCAGCTTATCTTACACCCACTGTAGAGGACAAATACCTCTCCCATTCACATTGAACACACTAGGTAGTGCGTCATCGGATTCATCACAACTAAGAATACACAAACCCATTAGAGAACAAGCTAATTAAGCCTCAATTCCGATTGATTTATATGCGGAGCTTAACGTACCAAAACCACCATATGATTATGAAAGACGCCGTAGTGGAGGGCTCTAGCAATTTTTTGACCACCTGGGGTTCTTTAAAGCGCATCCACATCTGAGCACACGGGCCTACAACATTTCCGCCTTCATCGGAAATGCAGCCGCCGCAGCCGGGATTCGATTCCACGATTTGCGGGTCAGCAGCCGCGTTCCTTAGACAATAGACCCCGCGGCGGGACTAAGCCTCCATTCCAATGCGTGCAGTAATTACATTAAAAGCCTATTCCCGAAAAATGTGGTGCCGATTATGCAGTACAGATCTACTGAGCCACTTGAGCTTGCCCCTGTTTATCTATCTTCCCTCTCTCCTCTTTCTTTCATTTCCCCCATACCCCTCCCATGAGCAGGGTAGCGAACCGGCTGCTTATAGACAGATTATAACCTCACTGCCGTTCTTTTCCTCTTATTTTCCCTTTCCTTTAGCTTGCCTCTTCTGGTGATCGCACTCAAGGGTAACGAAAGAAAAAAAAAACGGAGTTGGGCAGTGGCGTTTCTTTGGTGCCCATAGCGTGTCTTTGTCACTCATCCTGCGGTGAATTCGATATTATCATCCATTAAAAACACGAACGAACGCAGGAAGATGTGCACTGTAATTGTTTTGTTTGTTTTTTTTTTCAAGCGCCAAACCGCGATTTGAAACTGATGTACGGCTGTAGGTGTCTATACTATACGCCTCAACTGGAAACAAAAAAAAAAAATGAATGAATAAACACCCCAGTTTACAGCCCATATTTCCAAGTTTCAGAAAATAACATGGATACCTAAAACGTGAAGTGGCAATAATGTACTCGATAACGGCACACAATTACTTAGCAATTACGTCCTCATCGAGTTTCAAACAACGATGCGAACAAATAAACCAATTAATGGAGAGAAACAATTCGGATGGAATCGAAGCTGCTCATTCAGAGTTTCAAGAGAAAGACGAAAGGTACACCGCGTACAAAAACATCGAAAATCGCCACCTCCATCGTTTACTACACGTAGCACTCAGACAACGCCTCAGTGGCGTCCGCGGGAACACAATCTGCCGACGTCATCAAATAAACGAGCCAGAACCAGCACCGCATTTCCGCATCGTCCATGTGTACGTAAGCACACGCAAACCGGTGGCGAGACGTCCAGACGCCAGCGCGCCTCATGGTCTCAACGCGTCTACCGATCTCCCACGTCTCCGTGCAAACCGCTTCGTTCTCTTTCAGACTCTCGCTGTTAGATACATCATCGGTGAGTAAATAAGTGCCAATGGAACTTCGTCGATAACGCAGGCACATTCCCTGATTTCGCGGCTTCATTTTATGGGAAGACATGCCGTGCGCGAGCGTCTGTGACGGCAAAACCCGTCAACGAAAAAAAAAAAGGGGGGGGGGGTGTAATAACGATTAGCACTGCGTTCTAACCATTCGCTCCATTATACGCAGCCCACTTCTGTTTGCATCATAAGAAAGCGTCATCGTCTCCGGAGTGATTTAGCGCAAACAAGACTTCCGGCAAAAAAAGAAAACGCCTGCACGTGAGGCCATTCGACGCGCGTAAGCAGCACACGCGACTAAGCGATCTGAATAACAATGCCGTCAGACGCACGCACGGCGATAACGCTTACATGCTCTGGGACTGGAAGACGGCGCATTCGGCGAGTCCCAGCACGTCATTGGCGTCACTTCGGTGTTTCGATGAGTATCGGATGGCCAAGGCCACCCCTTCAGGCGTCAACGATGCACGCGTTTCGACCAAGCCTTCTGCGTATTTGTGCCCTTGGCATTGTGTGCGGGGAGCATGACATCGTGAAGACAGGGCAGAGTGGCACACCGATGAAAAAGCGGCTGAATGTAATATGTAATGGAATAGAAGAGGGAAAAAAATCACAGCACATATCAACGCAGTGAATGATGATGACTGGGGCGAAGGCGCTGGGTGAAGCGTCTATCCGTCCGTGCTTCTGTCCGAGCGTCTATCAGTCAGTCTGTCTGTCCATCCGTCCGTCCGTCCATCTAGTGAACACTTCAAGTACAGCCATCTCACATCTTTTTTCATCATATATTCATCATATAAAAGTACCACCGTCCAGAGGATATTACAAGACTAAACGAGAGGTGGCTACCTACTACTACTATGCTGCCCGCGTGGAGGGAATCGAACCCGCGTCCTCGACCTTATTATTATGACCGCTAAACTGTGCACTACGCACGGAGGGTAAATGGAGATGCATGCTATCACACAAATCATACGCAGCGACAGCCGCTACTTCAGGTTGATTGCACCGCTGATTAACACAAGGAACAGACAATACAGACCACGTACCGTTACTATCGCTAAAAATAACTTTCGAATATATACTTATTTAGTTACTCCACTTATATTAATTTTAACGATGCAAGTAGATCATCCAGTCAAGAAACCAGTGTTTATACTACATTTTAACTCATGAGCCTAACATTTGGACGCTAAGAAAAAGCAAATCTCGGACCATATACTTTTATAGGGCGCAGCTGTTGGGGGCACGTTCCAGCGTTGAGCGGCGTCGGCGTAATCGGTACAACGAAGTAGGACGAAAAGACAGCGAACGCGTAGCGCTCGAGCGCTGGTGTAGTTTCTGTGGCAATATCTAACGACTGTTACATTGCTACGATATGCCGATAGCTAAAATTTCAAACACAGATGTTGTTGCCCCGCAACACGGAGCTTGCACAAAGTGCGCCCAAGGTAATCGTCGGTGATTTTTATTTATTTAGGAATTGCTTTCTCATATTATAATTTCATCATCATTATCATAAGCCTGACTATTCCCACAGCAGGGCAAAGGCCTCTCCCGTGTTCCGCCAATCAACCCGGAATAGTGCTGCCACGTTGCACCTGCTGACTTCTTAATCTCATCGGTTCGCCTAACTTTCTGTCGCCCTCTTACGCGTTTGCCTTTGTTTTCGAATCCAGTGAGTTACCCTCAACGACCAGTGGTTATCCTGCCTACGCCACGTGCCCGGCCCCGGGTAAATATTATAATTTACCGTTCACTCATATTTATTATTTGCCTCTTACAGCGAAAACTATTATAAGATCAAAACTCGGGTCACGCGCGGCGCCGTATACTTGTCCGCCGCAGCCGCCTGTGTCCGTAACCACTATCGCAAAATAAGGAAGAAAAAAACCAGTGCCAAGAACACAGTGGGGCTCAAACCCGGGTCCGCTGCGTGCCAGCCCAGTATTCTACCACTAGACACCACCGGTTTTTTTTTTCTTTATTAACTGAGCCACGCCGGTGCTTAGAACGCGATTCCTTTCCCGACACCAAGCCTGCCAAGGCAAGTTTGCTAACGAGTCCCAAGCACCGGCGTTGCCGGTGCTTGGGACTCGTTCGCAAACTTGCTTTGTATAGGCAGGCTTGATGTCGGGAAAGCAATCGCGTTGAGTAATAAAGCGTTTTAGAACAGCAAAAAAAAAAACAAAGAGGCGTCACACAATGTGAATAGCGTAACGAGTGGGTCATCCAATGCTCCCACCCGTTACAAAAGCTTGTTCTTGTTCAGGCATTAACTGTGGCGCATACCCAGTTCAGCCATAATTCCTCATTGTCGTCAGCCACTGCATGAACAATTCGCACAAAATTCCTTGCAAGTGCTTAGCGAATACCACACTTCTCCGAACAATGACGAAGGATGGCATAGCAAATGCCGGCCTAGCTAATACCCTAACATTTTTATTATTAATGCCGTAGTGGGCATCGAGCAAGTGTGCTTGCATCAGTTACCCAGTGAGTGTCTAGAAAAGGTTCTGAAAGGCCGCTCTTCTGGCCTTCGCTGTGAATGTGCTGCGCCTTCCGCGCAGGCCTGGCGTTTTTTTTTATTGTAATTTTTTTTTCAAATCGAACGGCCCACATTAGCAGTAACGCTACAGAACGAAGACGGAAACCGAAACTGAGCGTTAGCAACAAGCGTCGATCCACGCAGGCGCGCGCTTAAACTTTGTTCGCGGTCTTTGCACTTAGTGCACAGTGCAAGTCGGATTGGCTGGTTTTATCACACCGCGGGGCAACGCAGATAAGCGCACGCGCGAATAAGCGTATTCTGCATATTCTATACGCGCTTTCGACCTCGAGACGCAAGCGTTTTCAGTGGCGCGATGCAAGCACCGAGAGACGAGCGAGATTACATGTGATGGGTCAGCGGTTTGACCCGACCACGCATACGGTGTCAGTATCGGGTCCTGCGTTATCACTTTTTGCATCGCAACACACGCTTTCCCTGCATGAGGTCGTACGCAATGCAGTACATCTACCGTACACTTGACTTCGTATGTATGCGCACTCTTCGTTGTGTTGGTGAGAAATTTCATCCGCGCACAGGGTAGCCAGCCGGTCTGGAACTGGCTAACATCCCTGTCCTTCCTTCCTTCCTTCCTTCCTTCCTTCCTTTCTTTCTTCCTTCCTTCCTTCCTTCCTTCCTTCCTTCCTTCCTTCCTTTTTTCTTCTTCTTCTTTTCCTCCTCCTCCTCCTCCTTCATACGCGCAGTGCTCTACACTTATATACTGTGACACAGTTATCACCCAAAGTTATGCCGTCCCAACCCAGGCTCAGAGTGACTATAGGGTAGTACCCTAGAATTTTTTTTTACGACAGCATCCGAGACGTCTCCGTTTTTTAAAAGATTCAGCCCAGCTGGAATTTAAAAAATTATTTTAAAAAGCTTTACTGCACGTTCCCAGGTAATACTTTTGGAA
This sequence comes from Rhipicephalus annulatus, assembly GCA_013436015.1. Lineage (NCBI taxonomy): Eukaryota > Metazoa > Arthropoda > Arachnida > Ixodida > Ixodidae > Rhipicephalus > Rhipicephalus annulatus. Next base: position 95,556 of record WOVY01011738.1, on the reverse strand, counting down.
AAAGCCGGATCTTGGCCCTTGAAAAAGAAAAAAAAAACGGCCGCTTTACGATATCTTTCATCATCCTCACCCAGTGAAAGAGCAGTAATGGAGCCGCAATAAACGTTTAACAAATGCGAAACTGGGAGGCGGAAGCCCAGGCCTATCGCAAGGCTCGAAGATATGCTAACAACACTCAAGTACGGCGGATTGCGACTGCGTGGATAATAGGCCTTTCCAGTTTTATATCACTCACACACTAGTGATGTCAGCGTGGCATAAATAGGCCGGATAAACATGGATACATGATAAATATGTTTAAAATTGCTTTTCAGTGAAGGATCTGAAAATGGGCGCCTCTACTACCATGCAGAGCCCGATTCTGAAACCAATACGACAAAGTGGCGTGCCCTGTCAGGCGGACTGCGTTCAGAGGAACGTTTTCAACAATAATAACTATAATTGTGGTTTAACGTCTTACAACCACCATTTGACGAGAGACGCCTGTAGTGGAGGGCTCCGGAAATTTCGGTAACCCGGTGTTCTTTAACGTGCACCTAATCTAAGCACACGGGCCTCAAGCTTTTACGCATCCATCGAAAATGCGGCTACTGCGGTCGGGATTCGATCCCGCGACCTTCAGCTCGGCAGCCGAGCGCTATAACCGTGCAGCGGCCCACCATGGCGGGTATACGTTTTCAACAATGCTGATAAGGCTTCCTATTTCATTCGCTCAAGCCAATTATTGCTGTAGTTTCTTGATTCGTCTATCACCATTACTAGCACCACCACCAACAACAAAGTTTATGTTTGTTTGATCACATTAATATGTTATAATACACGAATGACGTGGGAGTGAAGTGGTCAGGAGAACAAAATCTTTATGCTTATAAGCACTGACACGAAGCGCGTCGTGGCGGCTCGGTGAGCTCAGCGAAAAAGCCTTCTCGCACATTTTGATACGTGCGGTTTAACGTCCCAAAACCAGAGGTGCCGTAGCAGAGGGCTCCGGAAATTTCAACCACCTGGTGCTCTTTAATGTGCACTCAAATCTGAGCACACGGGCCTACAGCATTTTCGCCTTCATGCAGCCGCCGCAGCCGGGATTCGATCCCGCGACCTGAGGGTCAGCAGCCGAGTGCCTTAGCCACTAGAGCACCGCGGCAGGGCATTCTCGCACATTTTCTCGAGTTCTTGAAAATATGACAAAACAAAAACAAAACAGCGCTGTCAAGTAACCTTGAACACAAAAGCGCGGCTCATAGCAGGAGACCCGATACGAGACGCAATTTAACACGTCGAATCAGTACGTCGTGGCCATCTCAGCTACGTTTTTTTTTTAAAACACGCCGTTTCGTAAGCGGAGGTAAATAAAACGTGGCAAGCCATATTTTACGCCGTGCGCGTGGCAAGACGCCGGTGCAGAGCGCTACGCGAAACGCGCACGCCTGTGTTGCAGTCACGCCTTTGAGAAAACTTCAGTCAACAAATCTCGTTTCTGTCGCTCGGAAGCTGGCCTGCACGTCTGGCGAACAAACATAGCTGTCGACTCATTAACGAGGCGCTGCACCTGCGCAGTATACGTATACGCGTGAATAACGATGCACGCACTAACGGAGAAACAGCCGCAGCTCTCTCGAAGGAATGTGTACGCGGCATCTAGATTTGAAGTGGAGTTTCCTTCACGAATGTTTTCATCGTGTCTTCAATCATGCAGCTCAATCTCATTCCTTGTAATGCAGCTAGTTTTTTTTTGTTAACATTAAAGCACATTCACCTGCCCAACTGGAGAGGGATAAAAAAAAGCTTGCAACAACTTAATTTCCGACTTGAGTCAAATCGAAATCGTTAGTGCATATAAAGGAAGAGGCTTGAATGGAGAGAGAGGGGGGGGGGCTGCATACGCATTAAACGGGGGGGCGGTTTTTGCTACATAGACAGCGAAGTTGCCCCGTGTGCGATGTTCTCACACCGCATTAAAGTCAAACGATGTCCCCTCGCTAACCCATTGCTCGAGATAGCAAAAATTTCGCGAATACTTACTTGACTATATATTTGTACCAATTTTTTTTAGAACAGCCGATAATAAGAAAGGCGAAGAACGCAACCCACGTAAACAAAAAAAAAAAGAAGTGGAAAGTATGACGCTCGATAAAAAACCGTGGCATAGCTGGTTATGATGGCATGCTTGTGCTCCCGTCCAGCGAAACTATTATTTCCCTATGTACCAATCGATTAAACTTCATCGTTATCCGAAAATGCCAATTCTATGCGCTCTGCTCCATGCAATATGTTCGTACATGTATATATGGCCTCCACGGCCTGCAGTACCTCCTCCAACAAAATTTGAAATATAAGCATCGTGTTACTCTCTTAATGCAGCATCTGCCGTAAAATCACACGCGGATATTATTTTCAAAGCTGTATTGCTTCACAAATGAGGTTGGCGTTGAAGATGTAAACGCAGACACACACAAAAGCAGTTCGGAGGGAACATTGCGCATGCGCAAGAAAGAAGACCTACGTCACGCAAACACACTCTGAGCTTCTCTCGTTCGCATTTTACGGCTCCTTGCTTGTTTTTTTTTCCTCTTTGTTAGAGGGCAAATAAACAAACAGAAAAAAACGCAGTTGAGGGGGGGGGATTGTGGGGGGCGTCGTAAATTGATGCGCTTTCGTAATGTTCGGTCTCTAATTGCAGTCCCGACGCACTACACATGACAGCGGAAATATCTGGACGCGGTTTTTCCCCGCAAAGCCCGCGAACAGCTAGTCCTTTCCCCGAAAGACAATACGTGCACGCAAGGCACTTCAGTGACGCGCCGTCGCAAAGAACAAAGGCTGTACGCATTACGTCCAGCCGAGCTGTTACAGTTTGATGGAGCACGAATGCGAGACACTCGTGGTCTAATGGCTGGCATAATCTGTAGATTGAATGAATCGCATGGATGTGCCTCGGAGATTGGCAGTATTCGTATGACCTAACGTTAGCGAAAAAAAAAAAAGCCGGTAACTCGACCGCTCATTTTGTTGTCTCGCTTACGTCCCCGTAAGTGTGTTTACGCATGTCCATGCGGTGTCCACGCACCCACTGGTTCTTCTGTGCGTAGTATGTACGTGCATACTCATTACGTCCATTAAACCGGACAATGCCGCAATAACGCAACATTTGTCGGGAATTCGGCAGAAGCAAATACGGAAGGCCGCGTGGTTTGCGTGAGGCGCGATTTACTTTCTTCTACAGTGTGCAAGCACTTTCTTCCTTTTTTTAATTCTTTAATTTTTTTTCGTGTACACAATCCTGCGACTTGCAGACATTATTCATGTGGGATAGCAAATCAAGGGCGTTCTATAATCTATAACACTTTTTTTTAACATATTCTTACCGCTTATGGAGCGGTGTTACTTTCTATCTCGTGCTTCCTTGTAGTCTACCAGTGGGGGTTGACACCTCTCGTGACTGCCGCTTAAGTCCTGCCACCAGAGCACCCCCCCCCCCCCTTCCTGACAAGGATCAGGACACCAGGAGCGATGGAAGGCTCGTCTCGCAACCCGAGCTACAGCTTCGGACAGTGGGCTGAGCTAAAGCGGTCGCCGAAGCAATGAAGTGTTCGGCCATCTTCCGAAGGGCCCATCTCTTCTGTATACTACCCCCCTCCCCCTGCCCTTCCTCGTGATTCTCGTCAACAAATGAAGTCGTTCATCTACCTACTTCGCGCCAATGTAAAAGTGGTAAATCGAGCGTAACTAGACGCTTCTATTTATATATAGAACTGAGTCCCAATATCGGCGCCTTTGAAATGTACACAGTGAACGTTCTATATATGTCCTGCTGCAGCAGCTGGTCACGGCGTTTGCGCCTTGATTGATATGTGGGGTTTAACGTCCCAAAACCACCATATGATTATGAGAGACGCCGTAGTGGAGGTCTTCGGTAATTTCTACCACCTGGGGTTCTTTAACGTGCACCCAAATCTGAGCACACGGGCCTACAACATTTCCGCCTCCATCGGAAATGCAGCCGCCGCAGCCGGGATTCGATCCCGCGACCTGCGGGTCAGCAGCCGAGTAGCTTAGCCACTAGACCACCATGGCGGGCCGCGCTTTGCGCTACGTACGCAATCTTCCTTGCCAACTAAAGGGTAAGTGTAACACTAACACACACACACACACACACACACACACACACACACACACACACACACACACACCGTGTTTTTGCTCGTTATCAGCGGGCATTGCGCAAGGCCGACATATCGCTTGCGTGCTCACCGTTATCGCATCTTGTTCGCGAGAGCCGCTATGGATACGGAGGAACGGAGCCAACGGGTCCACGAACGACGAGAGGACGGTGACGGAGGAAATCGATAGAACGTGCCGGCGTAAACTGGAGCATCTCGTCGCCATTTACAAGATCCATAAATAAGGCCGACAAAGCTGAACGAAGGCGTACGCTTACGACCGGCACGCATGTTCCAAGGACACACAGCAGTAGAAGTGAAACAGGTGTGTGTGGCTATTTCCTTTCGTGAGTGGGAACAAGCCTCCGTAGGCCATACGACGATAGTAGGAGCAGCTGTGTGTAGGGAGCCGATCAGAAAGTGTGCCAACATCTGGCAGATCACACAAAACGGCGGTCTCTTTGAATTTGCAATAACGGAAATTTAAAATATTATAACCAGCGCTACCGAAGCCTATGCTTAATCGGAATGCATAACATAACCCAAAGTGTCAGTGCATAAAAGCCACTCAGCAAAATCTGTCACGTACATAGCAAACGATAATCACATCAAAGTCCACCCGATGCAACAGAATGCCAGTAGAAACATAATTACTTTTATTTTTCTCTCAGTGTCAATTTTGACGAGAGTTTTTTCGTAGCCTCCATTGGAGTTGCTTTAGCACTGCGCTCGGTTGCATGACTTGTGCATGAATATTTTTGTCAATGCTGGCGCAGCGTCACGGTCGATTATCACGCTAAACAATAAAAAAAGAAAGAAGGAGAAATAAAACGCATGCAAGCACCCAGAAGACGAAAAAAATTCACATATACCATACAACACCGTTATGCCCGTAGCATATCTCGAAACAGCCTATTTCGATGTTTCGCAAGGTATTCAAATTGTCTGCCCAGAAAATTACAGCGATTGTCAAAGGAAACGTATGTTCCAGTGAAAAAAAGAAGATGAAGAAAAGTTTTTTTTTTTTTTTCGGCCAGCGACAAGGCGCGCTTAGAGTAATTTACGGCGTTCGTGCAATACCCATCACCACAAGGCACGCTGCGATGCCACATGCGAGCGAGAGCCTCTACGTACTACATCAACGAGTATGCAGACCAGCTTCGGCTTTTCAACTGACAGTTCCAGGAAACAGCCGCGTCTCGCCGAACAGCACGAAGGCCGAACGAACGCCTGATTTCGCATAGCGCATACAGAGAGAGCACAGGCTGCGCTTTTTCCTTTTTTTTTTCTACAGTGTTTGTCAGCGTGTATGCTGCATAAGTCTACTAAATAGACTGCGCTTCCCGATTGGCTAGAGATTGCGAGTGGTAAGAATCGAGTTATGGTCAATGCATTGAGTTTTGGTTTTGTTCCGAAAAGCGTCGTGAGAAGGGAGAGAGAAAGGAGCAGAAAACGCCGTAAATACGAGATGTCGGGGTCCACATGATGGCTAACAAGAATTGTGGAAGCCATTTCAGTCGTAACCTTCCCGGTGAACAGCGGCGTGCTGGTGATTAGACTTGGGACTCACTGATTAACGAGTGACAACTGGCTCGAAAGGAGTGGACGGCGCGGATGGAGTATGTCACGAGTGTACGTACATTGCTTCGACGTTTGAGCAGGGCCTATTAAAAAGAAAATAAAATGAAGACAGGAAAACGAGTACAACGCACGAAGAATCAAGACAGTTGATTGCTTACGTTCTCAGATGATTCTCTAATCGCCGCCATCTATTCCTTTCTGGGGTGAGTTAAAAAAGCGCGACCCCCCCCCCCCCCCCCCCAATAATAAACGCACTGTCGAGGCTTTGAGGTCAGTTTTTTTTTTATCTACCACACGCAGCCATACCATGGTGGCATTTTTTTTTCTCAAGTTAACTGACTCGCATCTACGTCTATACCTCGTGCGTGCATCAAAAGGCCTCGCGGGCGGCGACGGACGAGCGAGGAAATCTTGCAGGCTCGCCAATAAAGGATCAGCATCCGCGGCAGCGTGTGCGTAGCCTTCAATACACGCAGTCGTTCTGCGTCGAAAACGTTCGATTGTCATCCGCAAGCACGCATGCGCACAAGACGCAGCGAGCGCAGATTATGGAAATCCCACAGACACAGCTTGAACAGAATATATGTCTCCGTTGACTTGATTTCTTTCTTTCCTTTTGCACCAAGTGTTAGCATCTTCAAAGCTTAGTACAGGGGCACGCCGTTCTTTATGTTGACAAGGGTAGGAATTTACAACGGAGCTAAACGAAAACAATTAACCAAGACGGACGCCAATGACGTTATCAAATGAAAGGCAGAGCTTAGAGACAGTCCATAAATATCCCCCGCAATGCACCACGCATGTGCACTCCGCTATTCTAAACGGTTGACGCAGCACATCTTTTTCTTCTTTTTTTTTGCATACATATCCTACTTATTGAGTATATATCGCTGGTACCTGTATCGCCCTTAGCAAAACTAAACGAGCGGACCGCGAAAGGTGACCACGCCACGGCCGATTGGACGAAGCTGCAGTTCAAAGAACAGATCGCCGGTGGTGTGAGTTATGACGTCACTTTGACGCACGCGTATTTATACACACTCTGGCACGACCAAAAACATTTTTTTGTTTCTTCGAACAGACTTTCCGGCGCGAGCGGCCGGCTGGACTTCCCCGATCGCGTCGATATTGAAACAAAAATAATAAACAGCGGGTTGTTATTACGTGTTGCGTCATTAGTTCTGTGCACCATGACCAAGGCTGCGCGACCTCATTTGTGGGATTTACAGAAAAATCCGTCGATAATCAGCAGAGAAGAGCACCGGGCTTATCGCGACCACATCAGGGTCCTCTAGCGCCCGCCCAATGGACGGCGTACGCTCCTCCTCCCCCTATTTGAATATCAGCCGGAAATCGAACCCACGACCCTCGCATACTTACAGAGCACGACAAGGCGCTGAGTCGATGCTATACGTGACACGCATTAGCATACATGCTTGCGCGCGCAGCAGCCCACGTGCCGATAGATTAGTTCGAGAGACAACTTCGAGTTAGATGCGTAACTTACATATGAGGTAACTTAACATGCGAGTTTGAGCCCAATTTGCGTCCTATATATTTCACCACCACTAAGCCAAAACAATCCAGACATAATAACGCATACGGGCGCTAATTAATAGCGCCTGCTATAGTTAGGCGGCGGCCACACCTTCCCTCCCCACTGCTGCACGGAACTACCGAGAGTATGCAATAAACTAGCGCGAGCAGCTGGCACGAGTACCGGCGACGACGCGGGAGAATGCGGCGCCCTCTGAATGACCGTAGATGCGAGAAACGTTTTGTTTACCGCCGAACGTTCTTGGTTTTGCAATGCCCTTAGCGAGTATTGCGAGCTGGCGTCATGAAGTCGCCTCGTCTATTATAGATAAATAAGATCGCCTCTACGCACAGCGGTTATCCAAGCACTCTCTCTTCTTTCTGTTGGGGTACATCCCGTCGAGGCTGAGCAGCTTGACGTTCAGTCGGGTATTTTCCGAAAGAACATGACCCGACCATGAGAAAACCGCGGTGATCGGAAATTTTCTTTTATATTCCCGGAAGTCTTCTGGTATCTCAGTTAATCTTTTCAGTGCATAAATTTGCTCAAGGTGAAGGAGCAACTAGCCGAGCCTCTCGGTTTATCGCGGCCAGTTGTTGCTGCGCTCCATTGACAAAAAATAAAAAATAAAGGAAAGAACGAAAAAAATGCAGCACTGCGTTTGATCCGACGCCAGACCCAAGCATCTTGTCAACACTATAGGGATCTCGAAGTATAGTGACTATCTGCTGGTGAAGCCCACTCCCAGCGTCCACGAAATTTCCCAGCACTACCAAGCACCGCATCACAGCGTGTTCCCTATACGACTGCACCTACTCCGGCAAGGAACCATTTGAAGAGATGAAGTATTAATATCCCATTAGCTTTGTCTGTCCCTCAGTCAGTCCCAAATAGGTTTTCAGCGCGCAACAGTTTGTATACGACAACTAAGGAAACATACTCGTGCATTAATTGCACAATTTCACTTCAAAGCAGTTTATGTTCTTTATAATAAAAGTCATCTACTTATTTTAACAGCTCCGCATAATCTTATTTCACTCCTGCCCACTTATTTTTGTTTTACTCTTTTTTCGCCCTGAAATCAATAATGCGTTCGCAGTTCCGTGTAATGTCGTCGAAGCGCAGTGCGGCCAGTTTCGTTGAATCAGTATCATTCGATCACATTTTACAAGAACAAAGAGAGGCAGGCCTTAAAAAAATTATTCGCCGCGATTCCTACTCCTGTTTGTTCGTGTATTTCGCGTTGCTCATGCAAACGTCGTGACAACGCGGTGATTGAATTTACACTATTGTCGCGAGAGCAAGGTTTCCAGTTCCAGTATCTTCTCAGGATATTTGCGCAAAACCAACTCCTCTGCTTCTTTTTTAAGTCTTCTTTGTACTCTTCTACCTTTGGGTTTGTTTCTCTGGCCATTACAGAGCTTCGGCTTGTAACTTTATTGGAATGTGGGATAAATCGTGTTTTCCAGCCTGGGACAGGCGCCTACACGCTGCACTTACGGCTTACCAACGGAGCAGCCATGGTCGCCCCCGTTCGGGATTAGAAGGGGAAAGCTTACCCGGAAAAGCGTCTAGCAAGAGGCCGGTCCGGCGCCACCGTCCGAGTTTGAGCCATTGTTAACAGGCACGCGTGTCATTGAGAATGACATGGGGACGCGACCACTCAGCCTGACCGAGACATAGTGGCGGCAGGTAAACGACCAAATTCTCCTGCGCTATTGTTAGGATGTCGGGGCGCCTCGCTGTCGCATGTACACCTGGAAAGCGCACGGAGCCCAATGGTGTATCCATCGCTCTTAAGGACGCTTCTAGGAAGCAACAATTAACGAAAGAACTGACCGGGCTCGAGCGTGAGAACGGCCGCCGACTGAAGTCGGCCGATGGGGCCGGCACGAGTAATGTTGGACAGCACGGCCTGGCAGGGGAGAGAGTGTCACGTGCGGAGAACCTCTCTCCCTTTGCGTGTTTCCCTCGGTGACGACGTTTTTACAAATGTAGTGCCTTTTATGAAAGTGTTTCTGTGATTGGTTGTGATGCTGCGAGTCCCAACATGTGATTGGTTTTGTGAAGACTCTTTGTTCGACCAAGGGTTAAAAAGAGGATGTTTGATTCGAAAAGCGAGCAGAGTCGGGGGTAAACGGCGGATCTCACCACCGGAGACCAGGCCATGCCGGCCGAGAGGTATGCCACCATTTTCTATGTTTTGTCTTTGTGACCCAGTGCATTTTGTAAATTGAAGTTGTGTTAGCTAAATAAACCCCCAATGAGTGCTCCCCGAAGTCATCGTGTTAACTTCTCATCGATTGCCTCCGCGGAGTTTCACCCACACTTATTCGTCTCCCTGGTCGTCCGATGCGCCTAACTTGAACAACCCCGACGTTTCGCTACACTATATTGCTTTTGGCGCATCGGCTGTACGATAGTTCTTGACACCAACATATATGTATGGGCCGATCGTCGAGCTCGTGGCACGACCTAGAAAAGAATCGAGCTATGCTCTGGGAATCAGAATCAAGGGCACGGAGCCATTCGTCGACGTAATCATAGTAATCTTCTAGTTCTCCTGTTTTATCAGCGTACAAAAGCCCGCCTATAACGCTGACCCAACCACGCCTTCTACTGGCGCGCCCCACAGTGTACTCGGCGCGTCATTGTCAACACTAAACCAAACAATACTCGTATAATTCCGTGGCATATTCCCCAATGCATAATCGTCTGCACAACGCTGTATACTGATGATGAAGAGAAACATCCATTTATGAAAGTTATGTATAGTAATTATGTACAAACGCACACTCCGTGTATAAGCGAAACGCAGCAGAGGGCGTCCGTGACCGAGACAGCGCGCCTTTCCGAATCCTGGAAACGAAACTCAGCTTGTATAATACAGAGCCCTTCAACCCCGTATGCGCTACCGGGATGAAATGGGAAGAACGTTAACTGAACCCCGATCACTGCGTGCACCTAACCCTCCCGTCTCGGCATCGCGCGTTCGCATTCGGCTCGTACTACACGCCGCAGTGCCCTCAGGCGCGATTGTTCTTCGTAAAACAAAATAGAAAGAAAGAAAGACTCGCGTCAGCAAGGCTCGGGTGTCTCGCGGAATGCGGTTTCTCCTCGATTATACATTGCCATCGGCCGATCACCGAGGGCACTGCGTCGTGTAACGTAATCTCGTTCACTCACCCGATGTCCAGAAATGAGGAAGCGTGCAGCATGCGTCACGACTCGGTGTACGGAGAGAGAGATACAGGCGAGCTTATCAAAGGACGCCGTTCGCGCTCCGCACTCCACGAAATCTTTCTCCGGTCTTTTCTTTCGCTCTGCGAGAATGCACTGCTTCGCAGATGGCCTCTACGAGAGTGAAGAGGAGAAACGACGCGCTTCCTCCCTCACAGCTCGCGGCGATGTGTGTGTACGGAAGACGCCGTCTTGTCACGCGAACCGCGAGACCGGATCAAGCGGCTGTTTTCGAGGAAGAAGGGCTGCGGAACAAGCGCCACGCTGTAACGTCGAAACGTGACGTATACACTCGAGTAAGCCGTTAAGTGCGAAATACACGATTGTCCGAAACGGCAGCTAATTGGAAACAGGGCAATTCGAGGGTCTGAAAAGACACGTGAGAACGGAACCCGCATCTGTGTATATACTGCGAACCGCTTCGGTGAACGAAATGAGGAAGCCCTTCGCAAGGAGTTGAAGGCATACCGCCACTACATGAAATGGCGCGTCGGTTCGTTCAGTGAAAAGAATCGCGTGACATAATTAACGCTCATTGACGCAGCATCAACGTAATCTTTGGTCTATATAGAGTGAGAACCGAGGTAATAGGACAGCCACGGCCTGCTTTCAACTTATTCGGAAGGGTTTTTTGGTAAACAACCTCTACGTCGTACATAGAGGTTGTTTACCATATATGAAAGCTGGCTAGTGCCCAACAGCAAAAAAAAAAAAAACGGGGTGGGGGTGGGTGGGGGGAGACAAAAGAAACAGCCTGTTTCCGTTCATGCGAATACATTATTTACAAGCGATCCATGCCGCATGTGTGCTGTCCCGATCATAAAGACCAAGTCGAAACTTAACTTAGGCATAGCAGGGGCATTCCATATACAGGAGAGAGCTAAATAGCCTGTCTACATCCGCGTCGACCGATAACAGGACAGGAACTAACAGCCGCTGATGACGTTTGGAACCATCTGTCGTGCTTTTCAGTTCTAGCCAATCAGAGCGCACCGAGCCGATCTTGTGAAGTGATTACAGAGCAGTCTTCCTGTTATCGCAGCCGTTGCGATAGTGATCTGTTCAGTCAGTGCTTTACGATCAACGTGAAAAGATAGATGTCAGCGTTTACGCACGAACTGTAAAGGCGCGTTTACACTAGAGAGACACGACACCGATTTGGGTCTGCGGGATGTCGCTGGCAGTGTATTTCCTCTTGTCGTCGGCCTATGTACACTGCAAAGACACAGACAGTCCGCGGGTGGTCTCTCGAAGACCCCGCCCACGCCTTGTCATGCTCACAGTCTTACGTTGGTCAATTCTGTAGTCATACTGGAGGAACAGTGACACCGACTATAAACTTACACACCTGCACCTCATTTTCAGCCATGCTCCCCGCTCTGCCATTGTCCCTCTCCGGCGACGCGGCTCAGCCCCCGCCATAGTCCATGGTAACGAGAGAGGGGGTGGTGAACACAATAGGGAAGCCAAGAAAATACTTCCGTTGGGTACTCGAGCTGCCTATTCAGACGCCACGGAAGCCTCGGAGAGGGCATTGTTAACTCCCCCAAGATTGCCCGCTTCGTGGTCATTTGAAGCAAAGACATAGGACTAATTTTCGCTCTGCCGCAGTTCTCCCGAAGACACGCGGACGACAGGTCTGCGGATGCGTTTTGCTGGTGTTTTCGGTTTCTCGTCAAGTTATATTACGATGAAACGCTGTCTTTTGAGGCGTCGTCGTCGTCGGCCTTGTGTGACCATGGGGTGTGGGGACTTCGTCGGCGGGCGACTCGTCGGCCGATGGTTTGCGTCTGCCTCGTGTCTTCGGCGGGATCATGTCAGTGTCGCGTCGCTTTAGTGTAAACGCACCTTAACTACCTCGACCAACTCGTCCCCCAAAGTCACCTGACGCGTCCTGATTAAAGGAATTAAAGTCACATCGTCAAGGTTGACATATGGAACAGCGAAAATATATATACAACGGCCAAGAATCGCCTCCAAAACAAAATTATCGATGTCCGTGTTACATAAGGTGCTCAAAGAGAAAGCGCTATCCACACGGCCTAGAGCTTGCAATTTTAATAATTCATGGAGTTACTGTCGAAAGAATAGCCGGTATAACACGACGCGGCATCCCGAAAACGTGGACTTGCAGAAGCAGCTGTGGAGACGTACTAGGTCACTTTTTTTTTAATTTTAGATAATAATACGGTGTATAATGAACGCGCTCTCAAACATACTAAAGTTATACGCATGCGTATATTTTGTTTCGAAGACTTCTGGCCAAAAATGCTAAAGAAAGCTTGTTAAACCACTAAGTGACCGGGTGACCTCAACGACCGCTTGGTCATTTTTTTTTTTCTTTCTAGCATCGCTATCAAGTATCGCACAAATGGCTTCGCAACGTGTTACATAAACGAAACGCAAAAGCCACGTAATAAGCGAACCGTCTGGCGGTCGATCGGTGCGAACGGCATTGACCTGAAATCACGATGTTACCAGCGCATCAGTTTAAATGCGCAGCCTCAGAAGTATAATGAGGCGTATACAAACGAAGCCAAAACAAAGATAGAGAGAGAGAACGAAAAAGCTTATAGACAAGCAACACTGGTGGACGGTTGCAAGACTTCATTTTTTTTTTTTTTGCGCGTGTGTGCTTGGTTTGAAATTTCGTGTTCCTATCACGCCGCCCTCAGCGATAAAATCATGCGAGGACATCGGCTTGGACCGGCGCCCACTGAACGGAAAGCAAGGTCAGAAACGCAGCGCGGATATTGACCTCAGTGTATCACGTAATATCAGTACGCAGTGTACACCACCCTCGGAGCGTAGAAATAAATGTGTGTCTCGGCGTGTGCCGTTAAAGAACATCGACATTAAATATGATTTCCTGTCGTATTATATGACCCTCCGCGAGGAATCGTTAAAACGAGATGTTTGAACTTCATCGGAAATCGCTGAAGAGAAAGATAAAGTTGTCGAGGCAACTTTGAATGTTACTGCTGCAAGTACAAACGGGAACACGGGCAAAGTACATACACGGACCCACACAAAAACACGCACCGCAGTATACTGTGTGTTCCCGTGTCTTTCTCGGCTCCCCGATTAAATGGCTTACAACATTATCTAGAGAAGCCACGGCAAGAAACCCCGCATCGCAACAGTATATGTAGAACACGCAAACTATCATATAGAGTAGCTATTATCTGTTTGACGAGCCCATACTCTTCGCACGGGTGCACGCCAACCCTGTTTCAGGGAGTCGCTCCTTCCACTAATCTCAGGAGGGAGCAAAATGATCTACATAGAAAGTTGGCGTGAATACTAAGAGAAAGTTATGTATTGTGCAGCAAAACATGGCTCAACAAAAGGACACGAAGTTTTTTTTTTTTTTTGCGCTCGTCTTTGCGTTTAATAAACGGCATCATCCCAGATATTCGACCCCATGAATGCATGGAGTGCGTTCACTTCGTGTTTTCTAACACTCTACGTCGTTTTTCATTTAATTTGCCATTTAGTCTCCACCGTCCGTTGTCAGTTATACGAGATGGAGAATAGTGCCGAACGTTACAAAAAGAAGGCAGCCGAGGTTGCACAAGCCGGCCGCGAAGCGATCGCTATGATCGAGTGGCTGTACAAATTAAGGCTCACGACTTCAACTGGAGCCTCAGTACGAGAATAACTGGCCGGGCAGTGTATGAATTGACAAATACTGTGCGAGGAAAGAAAAAAGAAAGAGAAAAGAAAGAAAGAAAGAAAGAAAGAAAGAAAGAAAGAAAGAAAGAAAGAAAGAAAGAAAGAAAGAAAGACAGACGAAGTCACATAACGTTCTCCGGGCACTTTTCAACGCGTGTATGCATTAGCTGATAATGAACAGCCAAATATCTGCAGGTGTATTGCGCGCGAGGAAAAGGAAAATGAAAACCAGGCAGTGAAGCAAAAAGAGAGAGAGAGAGAAAAGCTATCATGATCCATTAGAAAAACCTGCTTTCTTTACCTTTATTACGCTATCTGGTCGGACTGCAGACGCCAAGCGACTGTTCAATTCAACTGCCATGCACTCTCGACGCGGCAGATAATGTCGTTTTATGCACCAAGTTCTCACGAAGGGCCGGAATGCAATGCGACTAAAATTCACCGCCGTCGTTAAATTAGCCATTCAGCTGACGTCAGTGCAGGTCATTCGATATTTGGCGGTGAGTACATATATATACATGCACAAACTAGCAGCGCTGAGGCCACGAGGTGATCTTCACTTGGGTCACGCCGCGAGGGAAGGAAGTGCGCGTATGCGTGAAGGAAGTTCCATTCGTGAGCTGAATGCGCTGCCTCATCTTAGTCTAAAATGCTAGACTGCGTTTCAATGTCTGCATTATTTGTCAGGTTCAGTGGCTGACGACGAAGACATTGGTAAATATTTTTATTGATATTGTGACCGGTAAGGATATCATAGTTGAAATCAAGAAGAGGAAATGGACATGGGCCGGGCATGTAGCACGTAGACAGGATAACCACTGCGTCATTGAGGTCAACTAACTGGATTCCCAGAGAAGTCAAGCGGGTTAGGGGGAGAGAGGTTAGGTAGGCAGATGAGATTCAGAAGTTTGCGGGTATAAATTGGCAGCAGCAAGCACAGGACCGAGTTGACTGGCGGAACATGGGAGAGGCCTTTGTCCTGCAGTGGACGTAGTCAGGCTGATGATGACGATGATTGTGACCGGTCGACCACAATGAAGAGACCACTTTTTCTTGTTTACTCGGGTTCAGAGCACACGCAGTCGAAAGCTGCGATATCGCTGCTTCACTTTTCGGCAGCTTGCCGTGAGGAACTGACCTCTGTGGGTCGTGCAAGAATCGATCTCTCTCATATGGTGCTGTTCTGCGGGATATTCACACGTAAGACGACGCTCGCGTAATCGAATGTGCTCTGAACCATTGAATCAAGTAAACATTTATTCCCAATGGGCATGCAGCTGCTTTGAAGACATATATACATTGTGAATGGTGGTCTTTACAAAAATATAAACCACCATGCATGAACTCTTGTTGCGCAGCGAATGACGAGATGTCACCAGTCTCGTCACCCGCGGCGCAACAAGGAGTCTTGAAACACCACCACCAACAACTAGCCCTAGTTCATCGCTGTGCTAAACAGATATGCCAAGAAGCAGTGAGCATCGTCGTAGTAAAAGATGTGCACGTATACAGTGCAACACCAATGGCATGAGCAGCTGTTGTAGGACTTTGACCCAGCTAAACACCGGTGCCCAAGGTCGCTTAATATAACGTTATACAAGGGTCACAAGGCTGCAGCTTGGAGCCATCTACACTTCTTTTGTCATTATACTGTGCTAGTTCTCACTTAATGTTGTGTCTAAATTATTTTTCCCTTTCTCTCGTTATGCCAATAATGAAAATCTAATCTCGCGACAGTCGGCACAACAGCTTACAACGGTTGTTGTTAGGATACCAGCAGGGCATCAAACAAACCTGGAAACCCGTTCCCTGCGTGTCCGACGCCGGCCGAACAGAAGCGCGCCTTTTCTGCATCTGAATCGCAGCAGCGGCGGAAGTGTGGCCGATACGGCACGCGCCGGCCTTGGGCAATCACTCACTCGCGTTTCCCGCACGATACTACAATGGCGCGAGACACGTCCGCTGTCTTGGATATTGAGGCATGCATATAGCGGCCGATCTTCCGGTGGCCTACTTCTGTCTCGGCGGCGATGGGATGTGTGCGTGTCTCTACTGCTGCGATATATAAGCGCGACAAGGGGAGTCCCGCAGCTGCGCGAGACGGCGCGCAAATCCAGCCAGCATACACCAGCAGCAGTCCCGAAGGACTCGCGTACACTGCATCATCTGTTGTGATGTGCTGTCACTTACTCCGTCTGCTGCGAGTGACGACGTAGTACAAAGCACTGCTGCGCACCTCGCCAAGCTTCACGATCGCTGCCTCTGGACGAGGAAAGGGGGAGGGGGGGATATTCTGCACGCTTTGTTGGGCCAGCGGGCGTATCATTACTTCAAAGGCGCGGGGCAAGGTTGAAACCGAGAACCAGAACGAGGCGTTATTTGTGCCTTCTTTTGGTTCTTCTCGATTTAAACCTTGCGCTAAGTCTTTCAAGTAGGGATCCTCTTTTTCACCTTATACTCACCTCTGTACACACTGTACGAAAAAGAAGTCCGACTTATTTGTTAGTTCTGACTTGCCTACATGACCCCCATTCAAGAGGCATCTGAACTCTCTTTTAAAGGGGGGTGGGGGTGTCATTGTACTCTCTTCGGAGAGTCATGGGACCCAAAAGGAAGTTATCGCATCTCTTTAAAGGAGCCATACAAGTGGAAAGTCGGGACATTGCAAAAAAAGTAGCACATACTCCTTTTCTTTCATTTTTTTTTCTAGTGTGAGGGTACGAATGAATGACCTCACTGCGATGAGTGGCAGATCCCGCGCCGCTATACAGTGGCACTCGCAGAGACACCCCTGAATCTGCCCAACCACAACACAGCACCGTACCTGAGCATTTCGTGCATGGGATGCCGTACTATCGATTTATTGGTCACGCCGTATTAGCGTGACCAACAAACAGTAGGTGTGGTGGGCACGACAGGGATGCGATTCCGTAGAAATTTCGAACGAGAGGAATCCGTCGCAGGACGAATGAGACGAAATGTTATTTTCGCTAGCGCTTTATTCCTTTTTGTTTAACTTCCGCACCACCACCCCCGGAAAACGTTCTGCAGAAACATACTACTATCCAGCGATAACCACTCTATAGCGCGGCTGCTATGGGCAAATATGACGAATGAGAAACACTGTAAGAGAATTTTGCTGAGAGCTCCTTCTGTTCGGGCGTACATCTTCGGCCTTGAGAGCTGCCGGCTTTCATGACGGGCTGTCTCCGCATTAGTACGAACATGCATAATGACACACACACAAACGGGTGGGGGAGGGGGGCAGCAAATCAGCGCATAAACATTGCAGTGCCATCTGTATGTGCCTCCAAACGGCCAGTGGTGCGTGCGGTTGCTTTGCATTACCGCATCTACGTGGGCGGTGGCTTCCTGGGCGCCGCCTGAGTCCTCTCTATCAAAAATCTACCGCCGATGCTGTGACACCCCAACCTTTGTACTCCCGCACGCAGCCCAGCATGGCGGCGCTTTTTCACTCCAGTGCAAAAAAGGTTAACACAGGCACAGATGAAAGGTGAGCGCACCGTGACTTCCAGGCGACGGGCGTATGTGCTACGTCCGAGAAAAACGGTTCGCTCTTGGCCTACCAGAAAGCCATCGGCGGCAGACCTTGGGCAAGGAGAGGGTGGTTCGTTCGCCCCCCCCCCCCGGTACCCCCACAAGGACGGCCAGTGGCGCGATTGCTCCCTCGCCAGCAGGGAGTTTTGCCGCGCCAACCCAGCCCAGGAAGACGGCGCAGATCTCGCTGCTTCCTTCTCTCGCTCTGCTCTAACTTGGGAAGCCACGTTTCCCACGCGCAATTCAAACCACGGGCTCTGAAGCGAGACCGAGAGAACGATACGCCAAATCAAGTGTTTATCTTCTCCTGTCCAAGCAAAATACCGACGGAGGGCTGCGTGAGAAAAAAACGAAAAAAAAGAAAGAAACTGCTTCGAAAGCTCAGTTGACCGTTCAGTATTTCAGAAAGCGGAGTAAACCCAGGAGTGGCGGCAGGATTTTTTTTTTTTTTTACTAAGGCGGGAGACACCGAAAACGGGCTAATTTTTTTATGGGGCCACAGAACCGGAGAACGCAGGCGTTGTTTTTTGGGAGGGAGGGGGGAGGCAAAGGAAGACAGGGAAAATATTTAGAGGTGGGGCTTCAACGCCCCCGTGACCCCCACCGGCGCCGCTTCAGTGAGTACCTCAATAATAATTTCAGATTGTTATCACTACATAACATTACGTACAGTTATTTTGAGAGCGGTGAGAACAAGTAGTCAAGACAAAACGGGCACAACATCAAGGATACCCAGAATGAGACATTGTATAAGAACTGACGTACTAACAAAACGATATAAATGCGTCAATTGAAAAGTTTCAGGGCCTGCACATATGCTTGAGGATATATCCGTAAGAAAAAAAAAAGGTGGTGGTGCTAAAAAGTTTGTGACCTAGGAATTCGGGCACGTATGGCCCACACTCCCCGCGCGACCCCCAACTGCTCTGTGGTGGTTTACCAGCAGTAGGTTGGTAGTAAACGTTTGAAGAAAAAGAAGAGAAAAAAAAAACGAATTGGGAAAGAACGAAAGTGGGGGAGGGGGTGAGACAGAAAGAGTCACGATTGCACGATGCAGTTTTGATGGATACCTGCACTGTCACATATGTGTCTTATTAACGAACGACCCGCTAATTAGAGTAGGGTGCGCGCTATATATATAGGCAGCACCGGCTGTAGTCGATTAATTGTCGTTCCATAAACGTTACACGGTTTCCTACACCATGAACAGGTGTAAACGGCATTGCATTTTTGTTATGTGAACTAAAGTTCTGGGAAAAGGGACAAATTTGGTATCGCAAAACTCGTAGTTGTAGAAGAAAGAAAGAAAAAAAAGAAAGAAAGAAACAAAGAATACAGGATCACACTGCATCGCGAGATGGCATTCTCAAGCAGCTGGCGATAGGGTGCCACCATAGCTGGCAATAAAGCAACTATAGTGCCTAATGCACTAGGCACTGTAGAGTAACTGTTACACTAGCTGACAAGAAGCCAGACACGATGTCACTAACAGTAAGCACATGGATGACTTGTTTTCTGGTTTTGTGTTATTGTGAAAGAAAAACAATGGTCTAAATTAACGCGACATGCACGCGATGCAAACTATTCTTAACACAATACCAAAACAACGGAACATAGAACAGCCCGAATAAACGACTCGCTCGCTGGATTCCGTGTCGAACGGTTGTGCCCCTGCGATCTCCGACGACAGCGCAGCTCTGGCCGACCGACTCACCCTCCGCCATCTCCTGACGCCGTGATGCTCTCGCTGAGTGGTACCCCGTCCTCGGACTCCTTCGACCGTGTCCCCATCTTTCTCTGTCTTATCTTTACTTCTCACTATATCCTTTTTAATTCCTCCTTACCCCCTTCCCTCGTGAGCCACTGTTGAGGTGTCGCACTCTGATGCAGACAGTTACGGGGCTCACTTTTACCTTCTTTTCTCAAATTTAAGAATCACTTCCCCCCGAATAAACGGCACATTCTTTGATCCCCAATCAGAGTTCACGAACTTTCTACGTCTTTTTCTTTATCTGTTGACATTCAGACGCAACTGTGAAAAACACCGTGGTTTAAATCAACAGAGACTCGTGTGACAAGTGAAGCATTGGTATTACGCTGCCCACAGTTGCGAAGCGGTCGCGCTGAGGGGTGACCGGAACATATCGTACGCTATCTGAGCGATCCCGCTGTGCCCCAGCTGTCACGAGTTTGACGAGCACCGCGTTGATACGCAAATGCGCACTTTTCTTACACAGCACTACGTAGCTGAAACTAACGGCGCACTGCGCCCAGCGACGCCGAACTGCACGCTTTCCATGGCGACTGGGAAATAATTAACGCAAGACAACTGAGAGCTTAAAAAAGAAGCGAACAATAGAAACACAAGGGAGTGCTTTCAACACCTGTCGTAGCCTTGCTCCGCATCTATCAATGCCGCGACGCTCGAGCTCCTTCGGAAATGTCGACAGCATCGATCAGGAATAATATTTTCCTTGAAGCACGTGCAGCAACGAACTGTTCCCTCAAATAAGGCTTTCGTTAACGCGTGTTGACAATCCGGAATGCAATTAACGTGGCTAAACAAGAAAGGCAAAACGAACCAAAAGGTAAGCCATTCTGTAAGGTACTTTCTGATTGCAAAAGCAGAGTCTGTGAGGTGGTCCGTGATGGTAAGACTGCGTTCAAGGAGACCGATTGTATATGTAAGCGAACTGTGACCGCACGCATTACTTCAACGGTGTCTCAATATAAAACCATTCCCACTCATGCGCGCTTATTTACACCCCCATAAGTATAACGTTTAAAAGACTATCCACTCTATTTTCCTTTCGTATGCAACCACTTACTTATCTTTCTTTCTCACGTCAACACTAGGTTTCAGTTCAGAATACGAAAAAAAAAATGCTCAAGCGCGCGTTTTTTTTTTTTAATTGACGGCTCCGTGGCGTCCATTAAACAAGGTATACTCGCGAAACAAGCTATGACCCACGCCCGCACATGTTGGTCAAGGTCGGCTCTTCGGCGGTGCGCGAAAAAGTACGGAGATGCCCGCTTTTCGCGCACAATGCGAGACATGCTGAGCAGACGAAAACGGAGATGAAATGCGGGGTGAAGCGCACTTACCCAAGGGCACTTCGCAGGCGAGGGCGGCAGCAGCCAGCGATCCAGCCGACGCTCCGGCGATCTTGTTAAGGCATATCTGCGGCGCGTACTCCCGAAACGCACTGGCCACTCCGATGTGGTAGATTCCCAGGAAACCGCAACCCGCGAATGACAGATTCATGGCCGCTCGATTACCGAGTACAGGCTTCCTTACGATGACCGACGACCGCGCGAAAGTCGCTGGGAACTGTCAAAATCCGCACTTCTCTGTCTCCTCAGTCCGCTTCGCGCACCACACAGTTTACACGAAGGTATGTGCTTTCAAGAGTTGCTCGAGAAAAGAACAGTCTAGTTTCGTTTTACACCACACTCGCTTTTCTTCTGAAGTATCTGCGAAGCTGTGGTAGCGCAACACCTTCACAGAGTCGATTTGATGCGCAGGAGGAAGCAAAGTTGTTACGCATCCAGCCGGCAGCGATTGTTCGACAGCTCTGCCGCCGACATCGGCCAAGTCACGAGAGACCACCGCAGATGCGCCTCTCCTCCTCATCGGGAGAGGCTGGGAGAGGCGTCACGCATTTGTTTGGGTGTTTCCCACAGACGTAATCCGCGCGCGCGCGTGAGGGGGTACCTTCTCGCACAATGCGGTACGATGTAAGTTCTGTGTGCTGCCCAATGTGCATTAACACTGCCCTAACGTCGTAATTCTTCGCCAAACAAACACAGCGAGTAGTTAGGACAGCTGGTTTTCCTCCCAAAGCTGCACCAGCTGCGGCTGCGGTTTGACGGTCGCTAAACGCCGCAGGGTCACTGAAACCATCAACAAAGCAAGAGAAAGCTCGCGTTCTTCCGGCGCACGGAGGTGTGCCTCGCATCCCGAGGAATCCCGATTGGTCTAGAGAACGTGGCGTGGTTGTGACGTTGGTATGCGTCATTGCCATGGCAACAAGCTGGCCTGCTGCCCGCGCGCTCGCGCTATGCTGCCTCCGCCGGAAAGTCGGCGCTGATCGCTCTTTGATTCTATTTTAATTGTTAGCCGGGGAATGATGTGCCTAGGTCTGAGTTATTAGCTATAGTACTTATAGCTTGACGTTCGTTCATGTTTCCCCCATTAAAAACCCGGTTTCAAATGCGCACGTTCAGTTCGATTCCTCCCCGAAGGCGAAACCAGCTGTTGTCTTGATTGAGGTTTCTTTTTTTTCTTTATTTCTTTTTTTTCACACAAAAGCTTGGTGAAATCGTTACGTTGAATCTTTATTTAGTCAGTAGGGTTTTCACAATCGTTGTCGTAAACATATATTCTCTCGAATTTACTTGTTTTCCTCCCCAGTGTTTAGCTGCGAGCGCACAAAAAATACTACACACCGAGTTTAAAAGTTTTCACCGTATTTTAGCCTTACCTTACGCTTTGTGAAGGTAGAACTTTTAACAATTGAAGTCGTTTACACTTCGGGAAATCGGCGAAAGCGATGACTTAATTGTCTATTGCGTTTCCTTTAAACGGTTTGCACGTGATGAAACAGAAATAAAATTTACACAGATTGAGTTAAACGCCGTACACTGCAGTAGCGCTGTGGCAAGAATGATCTAGTTTTCTTTTTTATTACGTACATTCTAACTTCGTGACAACGGCACCACGGCTATTCTAGATTGATCTAACTACGGCCAACTACAACGGCCCACCAGTTACCGGTGCTTGCTAGCGTCAAGCGCGTCCAACCGTTATCGACATCAACGCGCATCGCCTCTGCGATGGAAGGAGCAGGCGAAGGAGTTTGGTGGGTTGTGAGATCTCTCGAATGCGGAAGTGAATTCGCTCGCGTATTGTGAGGCCTCCTTCTCCGTGTGCATAGCTCGTTCCTCGCTCAAGCAAATCATATGCAGTGATGTAGGTGTTGACACGGATAACCGGTGATTTGCTGTCGTGTCCAAAACAGCTTCGCAAGATCGGCGCTTCGTTGTGCGACTGGCTTGACGAAACGGCGGACCTCATTTCCTTCGATTGTTTCCGAAATTTGCTGTGGCTCGTGTGCCTTGTTTTGTGCGATCAGTTCGCGCTCCACGAAGTGTGCGTCCAGCGACGAGAACTGCCAGCGGGGCTTTGGTTGCAAACGAATTGTGACCGAGTGACGGAGAAATAGTGATAAGTGTGAACGCCTTCACTTCCTCTTAGCCGTGTTTATTCTGTTACCAGTGCTGTGCTCTTTGCTGTCGGCCTATTGCAACGTTTATTGCTAATTGTGAGCCTCTTGTCAGTTTTGCGTACTTGAACCATTCGCGAGTGCAGCTCGATGTAAACTTGTGTTGCAGTTTTATGTTTTTTTTCTTGTGCGACCTCGTTCGCTCGGTGTCTTGTTGTACTGTGTCAGTAATCGCGCGCGATCACAGTTGCTGACGCCGCATTATCATATTTATTTAACTGTTCAGTCGACAGCGCGCTTTTGACACCTACGTTGATTTGCACAACAATGTTTCCAAAGCGCCCATGTCACTCACTCTCGTTTCGCGTTCGGCACAAGGGCGACTGGTTTCTCGCTGCTCGAACTAGTGGGCAAGGTTATACGCATAGCGCTTAACAATGGGGAATTTTCGAATTTCGGGGACTCAAAGAAATAGCGTCATTGCACTGCGCATGCTCAAAAACCCAAACCGCGTTTCAGTTTTAGGTTGGGGAGGCTATTTCTCGAATTTAGCGAGATACCCAAAACAACCTAAGGGTCAAGCTTTGGGGCAGCCCCAAAGCCTGCCCCTAAAGTTGTTTTGCGTCAGACAAACCTGACGGCACCCACTGAAGTGATGGCTCTCGGCCAAAACTTGAGTGACATAGAATAGGGGGAGTGACCAAAGTGCCACAGACCCTATTGGAAAACTCATCGCTCCTTCTTGACCCAAAGCGTCCATATGCAAAGGGCTTTGGGGTCCCAAACTCTTGGGGCACCTATTCGAAAACTCCCTAATGCCTTATGGATGACGCATTTTTTCAGCATGGCATATTGCAATGAAATTTGACCTACCGTTGCCTCATTCATGGCAGTTTTAAGTTAACAGCCCCTGCTGCACATGACGAGATAGCCTTCACTAGCATAAGTGGTGACGAGGTTTTATTTATGACTGTTCTTCTTGGAGTACGCCGTATGCACTTGGCGAGGTTAGCATGCAACTTCATTAATTAATGACAGAAGAGAAAATTTTTTCGAGGGGCTTGTTTTATTCATCAGACACAACCAAATTAATCCACCAGACATGCATAGCGGCACCCAGAAGCTACCATGGCATTTTAATTGCTGTTAATGCATGCCTGCATGTGTGAAAAGTATGCAAGGGTGGCCTGGACATGGAACCTTTCATTTAGATGTAGATGGTCACGGGAAGTGATGACAAGTGTCAGTATGAAACAATGGGGAGGGCATATGCAGTGTCTGTGTGAGCAGGCAGAGCATGAATGCAGCAAGCAGGTAATCAGTGCCACATTGACAGATTGCACTGATTTTCAGTCAACATAACCCATGAAGTAATGAACGCTGCCGCTGTAGTGTTCCTGCGAGAGATGTCTCGAGGCCAACAAATTACCACTGCCCTTAGTACCGTCTGGTACATAAGAGCACTGCGTGTGAGTGTAGTGTGCAGTCTCGTCAAAATAAAGCTAGGGCTGGTACATGCTTCTATGCGATATCGTTACAGCATAAACCACAAAAAAAAATCTATTTGTGTCGAAATAGGAAAGAAATTCTTGAAGTACTTCTGGAAAACTTAATTAGATTAGGTTTAGTGCCTTGAAAGCATCAGTAATTTGATCCATCTGAAAGAAAACAGCGCTAATTGAAACACGGACTAAGAACTATAACAAGAGGACGAGCGCTGTCCTCGTGTAATGTTCCGTAGTCCATGTTTGAATTAAAGCTGCTTTTTTTTGTTTCTTACCAACGAGCTGGCATGCATTCATTTTTAAGTAACATTAATCTGAGTTGATTTCAACACTGAATTTTGTGGGTTCAGCAGTGATTACAACACTGGACCTGGGAACACAATTTTCTTCATTGGATTGGGAAATCCCTGAAATCGAGCTTTGTTAGAATATGTTTTCACCATATAGCCTATATTAGTATATTGTAGCACTTTATTTTATCCCATTTTACCTTTTGAGTTTGTTAAGTACAGTGGCCAACTTTGGCAATGATGGCTGTGCAGAAGCATATCAGTCATTGACAAGTAGTGATTAGATAAATGGGCCATTTCAAAGTTTCTCTTTCAACTTATATTTCCCATTTGGTAAGAGCACCTGGCCTGAAAAAAGTAAGTAGGCTTGATGTCAGTAGTAGATGAGAATACTGTTTCCTAAAGCCTGTGGGAGCCATAGTGGCTGCAATAATCAAGGGAGCAGGTTTATCATAAATGTCATGTTGCATCTATTTCTCAGAAAAGTAGTTGATGAAAACATATTCGGAAAACAAGCTCTGTGTGGCTTAGGCATTCGTTCAAATGTCATGAAAAGAAAGCTATGGCATCTGTGAACTGAACTGACACATCACAGGCAGCAATATTGTATAAGCGAGCTTCTCAAACCTTTCAGCCTAAGTTTGTGTACGTTGTGGGGTATTTCCTTGTGGCGGTTTGACATCAGTTTTGCCTGCCTATGCTCAATGAAGCCTCAGTCATTTCTTTGCTTAGGGACTCTCACAAAGGCCATGCTGGCAGCTGCTTTTTGTGCCTGCAGCTGTACAAACTACCAGCTTACTTTCATTGTGAAGCCAGTGAAACAGGATGTGAGGAAGCGCCATTGATAATTGGCTAAAAAATATTTGCGAGAGTATTATCTTTTTGCTGAGAGGTATGCAAGGTTAGCTGTCCTAATGTAGCCATTGATACTTGTGCTCCATGGTACAAATATGGGGCTTAGACTACGGTCACATTGCTCACCAATGCCAAACAAGCCAGTATTCGCTACACAAGAATAGCTGTGGAACACCCTTCTAAAAAAAATTATGACAGGTGGTCAACCTCGTGTCCGTACTCCCTGCAGCATCAGGGTATTCCAGAACAGCCGCGTTATTGCTTTCAAAAAGCTTGTAATATTGAGGCAGGGCGAAGGTTTCAAGAACTCGTGCGTCCGTTGACATAACCTTATCAAATCTGCGGCACTTGAAAACTGTGCACAGTGTTGAGTTGTGAATGTAGCTTTCATTGAGCCTTTGTTTCACTTTGTTTGGCATGAACAAAGCAGCTATTTTTTCTCCATTGTTCTGTAATATTGCTGTACGTGTCGTTTACGGAATTTGCCTAATTGCTGTCCATAGAGGGTGAGGTGTTAGGTGCAGTTAGGCAAGATCAGTCATTTGTTATCGTGACCATATCAATTTCAGCAACACACTTTGCACTGTGATGACACAACACATAGTCCGAATCACGTTTTTTTTAGAGGCCATTGTGACTTTGCATTTTATTGTTGCGTAAGTACTTTGGTTCACAGGAGCCTCACAGTAACAATGTTTGGTGCCCGTGTGCTTAGATTTAGTAGCAGGTTAAAAAGCCCCTTGTGGCCGTAATTTGCAGAGCCCTCCACTACGACATCCCTCATAATACCACGTAATACCCCGGATATTAATATTTTTTTTATTAGAGGGGCAGTAAAGGGAAAAAATAATGGATTTAGATTGCTAAATTATTTTTAACAATATGTATGTTGTTAACTACACCATCGTAGGTCTATTAATAGAGGAAAAAAATAAGATCAATGTTTTATTTCAAAATTACAGTCGGAAATCTCTGCATCTGATGTCACAAACTTTCCTATTCTGGCGAGATTGGCGTTACAAAATTTCCTTACTCCTTACGCGGAGCCAGTGACCTCCTCAGTGGCCATTGCACTTCATCTTTGTTGACCAGAAACTATGTAGGACCTAGTATAAGGCATAACATTCTATGACGTTATGTGTTTAGTGCAGGAATTTGGAAGTTGCATCATCACTCACATTCTTCTTGCATGTTTCTTTGCTTATCACGCATCTCATTTAGGCAAGCATGACGATATTGAATTTGTAGAAAGAGTAACTTACTAATATAAGAAAAATCTTCGCTTTAGTGACCCTTTCAACTACGGTTAAACCTCTTTAGAAGAGGCATGCCCATCAACATTGTTTATTTGCAGAAAACAAAAATACATGATTTTCCTATGGAAGGCAAACACTATAGTCTAAAAGCCTGATGAGGTGTCATAGTAGAAATTCTTGTCTTTTGTATGAGATGTCTCTTATAAGCAGGGCGCCTTGTATGCATTTTCCTATCACCCCATATTTTACTGTGGGCACACTGGTCAAATGGTTGATTGGGCGAGATTCTCGATGGTTTGAAAAAGGAGCGGGATACATAGACAGGGACAAGCGCTTACTACCAAATGAAAGTTTAATCGGAAAGCTGTGAGCTGTTTCATCTGTTAGTGTATATTTCACAGCTTTCCGATTACGTGGGCTGAAGTGTGCCTGGTAACATGTAGAATTTACTTGCAGCACTCCTGAAATGAAGCGCATGGTGGCGCCAGTAAGTGCGACACGCAATTTTATTCAGTCACGGCTTTTGTACAATTTCAAGAGAAAAAAAAAGCACACACGTGAAGCACATACATTTAGGTTTATATTGCCCCGCGTATGTGCCAGTGCGAGGACAAAAAAGTAACGCGAGAACACTTGGTCAGGACAAAAACGAAGAAGACGTGACTGCCTTTTTGCAGAGTCTCATAAAGCCTATGTCTGTCGACCTCCATTTAATAGTCGATTCTGGGTCGTTACAATATGTGAATCGAAAGAGCCGCAAATCTTGCAAAATCTTCGCAGCGCACCATGAAGCAGACAGTAACAAAAATAACCCTATGAAACATGTTCCCTTCAATTTTAAAAACAGTGTTTAATGTCGCTCCGTTGGAATACGTAGCTCCACCTGGACAGGCATGTTCAGATCATGATCTCAGCTATCGAACAAAATTAGATGAAGTTGTGATTCGTACCAGATTTATAGCAACAACAAAAAACTAACGGCAGCATGTAATGGTTACATCGTAATAAAATTATGCCATATACACATAATCATAGCTACACTAGTACAGAAAGTTCTTTCACATATGATATGTGACCGGCTTTTTTTTTTTTTCAAGTTCCTTGACGGTCACGATTCTCACCTTCAAACAATAGGTACGCAGGTTCGAATCCCACCTCACTAAGGGGTTCTTTTTGTGCCACAAATTTTTCTTTCTGCCTCTGTCCATTTTTATTTCAATTTTTCTGTACTTTTTTTCTTGCCCGACAGAGTTATTGCATCCTATGGGGGACAAATTGGCATGCATGTTCCAGGAGCAAAGTAGGAGATGAAAAAGAGAACGGAGAGAGTGCGTGCTGGTTCATGATATCATTTCTGTTCACCTGTCATGGGCCAATGCTCAGCTTAGTGATCGCTACTGTTTTAATGTAGTGTGCTGAGCACTTTTTGACAGAAAAGCAGCATTGCTTCTTGAATGGTGCGTAAGGACTGAAGGGCAGAGAAACATTGCAGATGAGTAACTTTGATGGCTTTTAACACAGACAAATGAGTAACAAAAAATATTGTGCAGTAGTTGAAAAATTTGTGCATTTCCACAAGCAACCTCTGTAGTTTAGATGCAAAGCAAACCTTCACACTTATTTAAAGGGGTACTGACACAGCATTTCACAGTAGATGGCCCACGGTAATGATTCTCGTGACCGTTTGTATATCTTGTAAAACTCAAATGCAAGTGTAGCTTGGTAGGTGATTTTTTTTTATGAATCAAGAAGGTGCACATGTGGAATCCAGTGTTATGTGCTGCACTTCGCTACATCGGCATCATCTAAGGCCGTAACGGCATAACTGCGGCCGAGCTCAAAGCTGGTGCAGCGAGCAATGAAGACGTCGAGTAGCCATGGCGCTTTTGCCGCGCTTGCGCCAGTAGGCTACATCACGAGTTCCTGCATGCAGCAGATGTGTGGAAGCCTGAAAAAAGGTTTTGCCACCAGATGACAACAATGGCTACAAGGACATTGCGCAGCACATCCGGCAGGCAAAAGAATGTGAGCAGACAATGCAGTCATCGTGGAAATGTCCCACAGCTCCATGCGCCTTTTCACATATTAGGAGGTGTCGGTTGCACATAATGGCCTGTCCTTCTCAAAGCTCTCCCTGATCAAACAACTGAGACCAGGTGTTAATACCAAGACTTTCGTGTATTGTTGATTTGTGGGGTTTAACGTCCCAAAACCACCATATGATTATGAGAGACGCCGTAGTGGAGGGCTCCGGAAATTTTGACCACCTGGGGTTCTTTAACGTGCACCCAAATCTGAGCACACGGGCCTCGACATTTCCGCCTCCATCGGAAATGCAGCCGCCGCAGCCGGGATTTGAACCCGCGACCTGCGGGTCAGCAGCTGAGTACCTTAGCCACTAGACCACCGCGGCGGGGCACTTTCGTGTATTGTAGTAAGCATTGTAGTAAAATTTTCATTCTTTTTTCATTTCTATTAGTACGTGATGGTCGTTTTTCTATTAGCATTCCAGTTTAACCAGGCTAAAAGCTCTCAAACATCTGCATAGATATCTACCATTTTACCCATTCTTACTTTCATTTTCACTCGAAAAAAAATGCGAAAACGAGAGAGCTTGGGGATTACATGTTGAAGAGATAAGATCTTCATGCAGCACAAAGCTCACAAGATGGCTATGTTTGAGGTCATGCCTGCCATGGTTACTTTCCCCAAGTTTCATCGATACTTATATGAATATGTTTATAATTGTTGGCACTCTGACAAGAGGGTGATTTCTTTAAAGGGGCCGTGCAACACTTTTTCAAGTAACGACGGAATGGTTTTACTAAAGAAGCCTATTGCCTCATGGTTTCGCTACAGCAAAAATTGTTAGAATCCTTCCAGTTCGAGCGGAGTTACGAAGATTTCTTACACACTGAAACTGCATTCTCTCTTTTCTTGTCCCGAAAAAAGCGCTGGAAGCTAAACAGTGAGGGATGGCATGGGAAAAGAAAATACGTTAAGTGCACTTCGCAACCTTGAGTACTTTTTTTTCTCGGCTTTTCAGTGCGATTGCGCGCGTACACGTGTACAAGTTGCGGCCTCCTGCCATGGTCCCAGTAACGATAAGCACATCATGCTCAATCAGTCAATGGCTGATACAATAACTTTGACTGGTAATTTTTGAGCTTGTACCATCATTTGTTGAGAGAAGAGGCCTGTGGTGTAGAAACATTGGAGCTTGTGGGGTCATTTATCGACAACGAAGAAGGCGACTTTTAGCTGACTTTGAGAATTTATTGTAAATCCCAGGCCCCGTGCTGCACTATAATATTTGGCTCGCATGTTCTCGGAAGCCTCGACTACCAATCGGCAGTATTTTCTGACCGTGCTCAGAAAGTGTTGCAAGGCCCCTTTAAATACTTGTATGTTGTCCTTTCCACTTATACTCCTTTCACGGTGTGAGTAGACATCCTTCTTTTATTCTTTCTGCTGGTGCCTTCAAAAACCTTTCACGTACGCAGTCGGAAGCGTTCTTGTGGGCTTACTTAGGTTTCCTGGCGTGGTTTGTATGTGCGACAATTTCATCTTCAGCCAGACAGATTTCCATTAGAAACTACCATTGACTCTTCTAACTTTCTTCTGAGTTCAAATTTTGGCTTAAGCAACTGGTGTTTAATGGTAAAGAAAGTGAGCATGAAACCAATGCAATGCATCCATGTGTGTTTCAGTGTTCTAGGCTCGTCCCCCTTCAAACGTGTGTGTTTGAAGAAGCACAAGCTTTCATTGTCAGCATTATCTCTGTGTCATTCAGGGTGTCACAGAGTGGTAAGCAGCACTGGTCAGGCACCACCTGATGCTATGCTATCTATGCTATATATTTAATAATGTTTCCTCGTTATTATGTTTATCAGTAATGCTTTTCGTGTTGTCACTTTCTGTCATTTCGTAAGTGACTGTCTTTATGAAGTAATTAGCTTTGTGCTCTGCCTGTATGCCATGCACAGTTATTGAGATGTGCACATCAGAAGAGAAATGAAATGTTTGCTTGTTTATTGTTAGAAGTTATGTTTTGATTGTCGTCAGAATGTTTTTTATACACACGTTTACAATTGAATTGTGGCCCATTTTGATGTGATTCATAGAAATTTATCACTTTTAAGTGCCTTAACAATGTTTTTTCTTCTTTGCTATTTGTCTTTGTCCGCAACTTGTTCTTGATTGTATCTTTTCTGATTGGGTTACCTGTGCATCGGTTGCATCTTTGTGGTTGTTCTTTGTGTGTCTTAGCGCAAAGCAATTTTTTTTTTGTTTTTTGGTGTTTCTTGCTGCCCTTGTTACTAATAGTGAACAAGAAATTTGATGATTTGCTTACTGCTTAATTTTCTTACTGTTTTTGCTTACTGCATCTTTTTAGCTTCGTTTATAAGGTTTCATGCTTGTCTTCTAGCCAGCTAGTTCTTCTAGATCTTATTTTATAATTTATGCAGCTTTATACAGCACATGTGTTCAGCTGTAAAAAGAAGGGTGTCCTCCTGTACCTTGCAAAGGTTAGGTATAAGCTTACTATTTTCAAGCAGGCTATTTGGGAATTGTTGTGCTTCTATTTGACAGTGAAGCCTGCCATTGTAGTCTCACATATGTAATGTTGTTAGTCTACCTTTTCTTCAACTCATCGATCTTTAATATAAAACATCAGAACTGCTCTTCGTAACGGCTCTCGATGTAGCTTACACAAAATTTTTTTTTCACCTAGTCTGCAATCAAGATACCCTATCATTTGCATTTGCATAGCCAGTGCTCAGTTAGCGATTTCACCATGGTGTTCTCCAAGCACTTTTGGTGGTGTAGTTCTGCAAGCAGTTCTTGCAGAAGTTCACTATTGCTACAGCTGTTCTCGCCTTGTCTCTCCAGGTTCCAAAGCTAGGGATCCCCGCACTGGGTCAGGGCATCGACTTGTGTGCTGCTACTGTGGTTACGTGTCGAGCAATGCCAGCTACCTCGCCAATCACGAGCGGACACACACGGGCGAGAGGCCCTTCCCTTGCCCCGTCTGTCCGAAGGCGTTCAACTGGAAGGTGGACCTCAAACGCCACCTTCGCACGCACACTGGAGAGAAGCCTTTTCCGTGCTCCCTGTGTGGTCGCTCCTTCCGAATCCGCAGCCACTTGACTGGACACCTGCGGTGCCACTCGACCGAACGACCCTACCGCTGCACCCGCTGTCCCATGCGATTCACCCAAAGCAGCGGGCTAGCCCGTCACATGCATGTACACACCGAGGAGCCACCTCACGGCTAGAGATAAGACCTACTTCACTGGTGTCCTTGTCCCTGCACTTTTTTGAAAAAAGAGTTCAGTTCTTTTTTTGAAACACCTGCTGGTCTGCCTAGTTTTTGGTCATGCCTAAAGAGCTTGAGTTTGCACATCTACCATTTTAATTATTTTATTGCCAGCTTTTGTGCTCAGTGACATTGAATAGAAGAAGGCGGGTCGAGGTGGGCAACAGTATTTACAGGTGCTTTAGGACCCCATTAACAGAGATGTGAAAGAAAAAAGAGAGCTGGAGATTTCTGCGTAGGTCTCTGTAGCTACATGTCATGCAGAGTACATAGCATTTAGCATTTCTTAAGGGTAACGACGCCATATCTTTTAAGTTTATAGGACTCTACATCTCATGTTCCTCATAATCTCCAAAGAAATAGAACAATAATTGTGGTCTATGTACAACTCATGATTTCAGACTTTGCTCTTTACTACCCAGATTGGACCCTCAAGCACAATGCACTATGGTTCTTGTCCCATGTTGCATGTCATCATGGTGTTAACTGCGAAGAGAAAAAGCTTCTATCTTGCAAGCTGAGCTGCAAATGTTCACTTAATTATTACCCATTGTACTCTCAAACTTAGGATGACATGATCCTATACTTTTCTTGCAACGTAACATTAAAGGAAATCGGTTGACCATTTCTCAAATTGAGTTGTGCAAGAAAACCTGACAGTAGCGCTGTGCTTGTTTTTCACCAACCATGCTATTTACTGAGAACTCCTCATTGCTCCTCCCAGCTTGTCACTGCGGTGTTGTGTACAATGCAGCTGCAAACCATCAGTGGCACTGATTTGCTTATTGCTGTCTGTCACATAGGGATACTAAAACTTGTGGAGACTGCTCAAGATTTTATTTATTCATTTAGAAAGTTACAGTTAGAGCACTTGCTTGCTTAAGACTATTTTGTTTTACACGTGTAGTGAGGCAAGAATCTCTGGTGAGGGATCCAGATGTCATAACGACCCGGCCTCCCTGAATAAAAAAAAATGCGTGCCTAGTGCCAGTGTACAGCACATGGCAAGTTTATGAAGTTCCTATTCCAAACTGTTACTGGTCTTTTCCTCAGGAGAAAGAAGAAGGCTTAAGGGTTATGCAAGAGGTCTTTATTATGATTACAATGGTTTAGAATCTACTAATAGTAGTAAGCATGCATGTCGTCATAATCCTTGACAGCTATTTCATATGCAATCCATCCGAACTTCCATGTAAAAAAGTGTTGATCCACACCAGTGTATAATATATGTGCATTATAGTATGTTTATATAAAAGCTGCATTATTTAAGTGCAGCTCTTATTAGTGATGCTGTGTGAAGCTTTGCATTTCTTGATCAGCTACACTGACCAACCCACCACAGTGTGAGATTGAGTGATATACAAGCAATCCCTTTTTATTTCACAGTCTTGTGTGTCTAAACTTTCTGTGCTATTTTCAAAGTAATGCACGGTGGTACACAGTTATAGTATCTACTTGTTGCATGCATTGTGTGCTTCTTTATTTGTGTTTGTAGGCTACATATGGCCCTTCATCTTGAGCCTTCAGCGGTATCTGCTTGAGTGTAATGTAAACACACAGAAAACTTGATATAACAAGACCCTGTTTTACAAATTTTCTGATCTAACAAAGAAATTTTCGTTAGGTACATATAGAGTTTGACATTGTCATCTACTCAAATTAACAATGCTTTCATGACTCTACACTCAGTCTAACGAAGCTGTAATGCTACTGTGTTACAGTGCACATCCATTACCTTTCTACCATATAGCCATCCAAATATCTTGCTACCCCATTTATGACACCAGTTTTAAATCTGTGACTCTGCTCGCCAGAGTCAGTAGCTCTTTTGGATATCAAATGGTGCTTGCCAGTACTAGTGGTTTGTATTCCCTGCTGATACTCCAACTGGAATGCTGTCGTTGCTTTCACTATTCAATGCTTTGTACAACATGTGACACTGACCATCTCCTTGAAACGTTCTTGCTTCACCTGCTTGCAAATTAACTGCATTCCCTCTCTCTGTTTTGAATATCGGCTGCGTGTTGTAGCTTCACATGACCGTCTGTCTACCTTGCCTGTACTGCCAACACATTAGAGACATTCATGTTCAGGTTGTTCTTATGGACTTTTTGCATGCGCAGGCGTGTATTTATTGCAAATAACAGGCCATAGTTGCTTTCAGGCAATGCTATGTTACAATTTGAGATTTCCAAGGATTTAAAAATTTCTTCATCAATTTTACTAATTTCCTCATTTAATGAAATAATGCGAGCACCCATGTCTCTTTGTTAAATCGAGTTCCAACTGTATTGCGTTTGCATCTGTTCTCCTGCGTAGTTGGCAGCTGTTCTTTGCCAATTGTATGCCACTTAGCACTACATGTAGTGTTTTCAGGTTCGTTTGTATTCGTACATGTAGCGAGTAGGATAAGCATGTGTTGGACAAAGAAAACAAAGTTCTAGATAAATTTTAAAAGGGTAAAAACTAGAGTTTGTTGGCATTACTGCCAACAAACTCTACTGGTTTTACTGCCAACAAACTAGAGTTTGTTGGCAGTAAAAACTAGAGTTTGTTGAAACAAACACTTTGGGTACACGGGACAAGAGAGACAACAGGACTTCACGCTGGCTAACAACATGAGCGTTTATTTCGTGTGAACAAATATATATTGTCACGGGGTCGTGACGTGGCCGAAGACAGGAGACTTCGTGTTGGGATTTAACTGTTTATTTGGGCGAACCTGTGCCCGGTAAACGGAAAGTCCAATGACAGCAGCAGTCTCGCACAGATAGTAGTCTCGGACTGATAGCGGCGAACGGAGCGTCGGCCTTCGATCAACAACTGACAAGCGGCGAAGCGCGTCGGCATTTATACTCTTGCCGTCGAATGTTCTAGCGTTATCGCTGGCGATGGCGTAGGTTCCAGAACAATCTGTACCGTTCGCACAGTGGGCGTGATCTTATCGAAATGATCTACTACAGTCCGGAACCTTCTAGAAAACTGCAGGCGCGGTTTGCGCTGAGAATCGTGTGGTGTTTTGGGACGATAACAAAAACTTGGGAAATGGAACGTGGTATTGCCCTCCTCTGAAAAAAAGGCATCGTCCCGATGCTTTAACTAAAGATGAAAGTACAATAATAACGCAAGAAAGTACAATGAATAAATTACGATACAACAATAATACAACAAAAAAAACACTAGTTCAGTTTGTTAACGCGCATGAAACGGCTTGAGGCGCGCGACATGGACGACTTCAGGTCGCGATCGGCGTCGTTGAGAGTTCGTGATGCCGTCGGGGACAACCTCGTAATCAATTGGGCCGAACCGTCGAACCACCCTGTACGGTCCGAAGTACCGTCGCAGAAGCTTTTCACTTAGTCCACGTCGGCGTATCGGCGTCCACACCCAAACACGTTCACGGGGCTGGTATTCCACGAAGCGTCGTCGAAGGTTGTAACGGTGGCTGTCGGTCGTCTGTTGATTCTTGATACGGAGACGCGCAAGTTGTCGGGCTTCTTCGGCGCGTTGAAGGTACTCGCTCACATCGAGGTTTTCTTCGTCGGTGACGTTGGGTAACATGGCATCGAGCGTCGTTGAAGGGCTCCTTCCGTAGACTAATTTGTATGAAGATATCTGCGTCGTCTCCTGCACCGTCGTGTTGTATGCGAAGGTCACATACGGAAGAATGGCGTCCCACGTCTTGTGTTCGACATCGACGTACATTGACAGCATGTCGGCGATCGTCTTGTTAAGCCGCTCGGTGAGGCCGTTGGTCTGTGGGTGGTACGCTGTCGTCCGGCGGTGGTTTGTTTGGCTGTATGCCAAGATCGCTTGAGTTAAGTCGGCAGTGAATGCCGTTCCTCTGTCGGTGATAAGGACCTCCGGGGCGCCATGACGTAGGACGATATTTTCGACGAAGAATTTAGCTACCTCGGATGCACTGCCTTTCGGCAGGGCTTTTGTCTCGGCGTAGCGGGTGAGGTAGTCGGTAGCTACCACGATCCACTTGTTTCCAAAAGCCGACGTCGGGAACGGCCCCAGTAGGTCCATACCAATCTGCTGGAAAGGTCGGCAAGGTGGATCAATTGGCTGCAGAAGTCCCGCTGGCCTTGTCGGTGGTGTCTTGCGTCGCTGACAGTCCCGGCATGTTCTCACATAACGAGTGACGTCGGTGGTAAGACGTGGCCAGTAGTACCTTTCTTGTATCCTCGCGAGCGTGCGAGAAACACCGAGGTGCCCTGCCGTCGGATCGTCGTGAAGGGCCTGCAGGAGTTCTGGTCGCAGAGCTGAAGGCACCACAAGGAGGTACTTGGCTCGAAGCGGTGAAAAGTTTTTCTTTTGTAGAAGACCGTTTCGTAGAAAGAACGACGCAAGTGCGAGCTTGAATACCTTTGGGACTTCGGCGGTCCTGCCTTCGAGGTATTCTATTAGGGCCTTAAGTTCCGGGTCGGCCCTCTGTCGTTCAGCGAAGTCGTCGGTAGTTATCGTTCCTAAGAAGTAGTCGTCATCCGGGTCGTCGGGTAGCGGTTGGTCGACAGGCGCACGAGAGAGACAGTCAGCGTCGGAGTGTTTTTTGCCGGACTTGTAAATGACAGTAATGTCATACTCTTGAAGTCTCAGGCTCCATCGTGCGAGGCGACCTGAAGGGTCCTTCAAGGTGGCTAGCCAACACAATGCGTGGTGGTCGCTCACAACTTTGAAGGGCCTGCCGTAGAGGTAGGGGCGAAATTTCGACGTAGCCCAGATGATGGCGAGGCACTCCTTTTCTGTTGTGGAATAATTTGCTTCTGCTTTGGATAGCGATCGGGCGTAACTAATAACCCTTTCAAGTTCGTCAGCCCTCTGCACAAGAACGGCGCCAAGACCTACGCTGCTTGCGTCAGTATGTATTTCTGTCTCGGCGGATTCGTCGAAATGGGCAAGTAACGGAGGCGTCTGGAGGCGATGTTTAAGCTCCTGGAAAGTGTGTTCCTGCGGCGTTTCCCACTTAAACTCCACGTCGGCCTTGGTAAGGTTAGTGAGAGGATCGGCGATGCGGGCGAAGTTTTTCACGAACCGCCTATAATAGGCACACAGGCCCAGAAATCGGCGCACGGCTTTCTTGTCAGTGGGCGGTGGGAAGTCGGCGATGGCGGCTGTTTTTCGTGGATCGGGACGAACTCCAGACTTGCTGATAACGTGCCCCAGAAACAAGAGCTCCTCATACGCAAATCTGCACTTTTCTGGCTTCAGTGTGAGTCCGGAAGTCTTGATGGCTTGAAGTACAGCTTCAAGGCGCCAAAGATGCTTGTCAAAACTCGAGGAAAACACGACGACGTCGTCCAAGTACACAAGGCAAGTCTGCCACTTCAATCCTGCAAGTACTGTATCCATAACGCGTTGAAACGTTGCAGGCGCTGAGCAAAGGTCGAAGGGCCTCACCTTGAACTTGAAGAGGCCGTCTGGTGTTATAAACGCCGTCTTCTCTCGGTCTCTTTCGTCGACTTCGATTTGCCAATAGCCAGTCTTGAGGTCCATTGACGAAAAGTACTTGGCGTTATGGAGCCAATCAAGTGCGTCGTCTATTCGTGGGAGGGGATACACGTCCTTTCTTGTGATTTTGTTCAGGCGGCGATAATCCACGCAGAAACTTAGGCTCCCATCCTTTTTCTTCACTAACACCACGGGGGATGCCCATGGACTCTTGGACGGCTGGATAATGTCATCCCGCAGCATTTCATCAACTTGTCTCTTCATGGCTTCACGTTCTCGCGTCGAAACCCTGTACGGACTCTGACGGAGTGGTCTGGCATTTTCTTCGGTTATGATGCGATGTTTCGTGATTGGGGTCTGCCGAATTTTCGATGACGACGAAAAGCAATCTTCGTATTGCAGGAGCAGGGCCTTGAGCTGTTCTTGCTTATCGTTCAAAAGTCTGGGATTGACGTCGAAAGCTATGGGAGGGGCTTGGTTCCTCTGAGCAGGTTCCGCAGAATCGGCGAGGGCGAAAGCACTGGTGGCTTCGACAATTTCTTCGATGTATGCGACCGTTGTTCCTTTGTTCACATGTTTGTACTCATTGCTGAAATTCGTGAGCATAACCGTTGCTTTGCCTCCCCGCAGCTCCGCAATTCCTCTTGCGATGCAAATATTTCGGGTGACCAACAGATGCTGACTGCCTTCAACGACGCCTTCCAAGTCAGGTGATTTAGGAGCGCCGACTGAAATAATGACGCTTGAGCGAGGCGGAATGGTGACTTGTTCTTCCAGCACATTCAAGGCATGGTGTCCTGACGGCGTGCGTGGCGGTAGTACTTCTTCTGTGGATAACGTTATCGACTTTGTTCTTAGGTTGATGACAGCACCATGGAGGCATAAGAAGTCCATGCCAAGGATGACATCTCTCGAGCAACGCTGTAAGACTACGAAGTCTGTAGGATAAATACGGCCGTTAATGGTGACTCTCGCTGTGCAGATTCCTGCAGGCGTTACAAGATGACCTCCGGCTGTGCGGATTTCAGGGCCTTTCCAAGCTGTCCTAACTTTCTTTAACTTCGCGGCGAACGACCCACTGACGACAGAATAGTCGGCTCCAGTATCGACGAGAGCGGTCACACTGTGGCCGTCGATGAGAACGTCGATGTCGCTAGTTCGCCGTCTCGCATTACAGTTTGGGCGTGGCGTCGGGTCACTGCTGCGTCGGCTTGATCCGCTGCTTCCATGTTGCGTCGTCAGGCCACCTCCGGTAAGTGAGCTTTCGCCGTCAGGGCTTTGCCTGGTTGGCATTCTGTTCGGAAAGCTCCGTCGCGGCGTCGTCGTCGGAGGAGGATCTTCGGTAGTTCGTCCCACAGCAACCGCACCTCCACCGGTTGCTGCCCTTAGTTTCCCGGATAGGGGCTAGGAGACCGGCCCCGCGTTGGGCCGGAGTACTGCCGGGGGTGCGGTGACATGCGGCGGCTGGGCGACGGCGAACGGGAAGGACTTCGGGGTGTCCATTGAGTTCCTGTCAGGTAGTCGGCGATGTCACGTGGCCGTTCTCCTGGCTACGGACGTGGTGCATTGACGGCGAAGCCACGCAGTCCCATCTGTCGGTACTGGCAACGGCGGTAAGTGTGCCCGGCCTCGCCGCAGTGGTAGCACAGTGGGCGGTGGTCAGGGGTGCGCCAAACGTCGGTTTTCCTCGGCGCACTGCGCTGGCCCGCTGGTGAACGGTAGGTCGTCGGTGGGGGTGGTGGTGGCGGTGGTGTCTGGCGACGGAAGCGCGATGGGGCAGCGTTTCGGCGTGGACGGGGAGGAGCGTTGTGGCGCACTGCAGCGGCGTAGCTCATAGTTTCTTCGGGTGGCGGTGTTTTGGGAATTCGAAGCGATTGCCGAATTTCTTCTCGCACAATGTCGGCGATCGAATCCCCTTGAGGTTGCGCCGAAGGCAACAGTTTGCGCAGCTCTTCCCGCACGATCACTCGGATCGTTTCACACAGGTTTTCGGAGTCACTGGTTTGAGCAGCAGCGCATTCTAAAGTCAGGCGACGATTATACTGTCTGGTGCGCATGTCAAGGGTTTTTTCGATGGTGGTCGCCTCGGATACAAATTCTTGGACGGTGTTCGGTGGATTCCTGATTAGGAATCCACCGAATTAGGAATCCACTGCTGCTTCGTTCATGTCCGGTACATGAACGAAGCAGCACCTCCACCAGATGTCACGGGGTCGTGACGTGGCCGAAGACAGGAGACTTCGTGTTGGGAATTAACTGTTTATTTGGGCGAACCTGTGCCCGGTAAACGGAAAGTCCAACTACAGCAGCAGTCTCGCACAGATAGCAGTCTCGGACTGATAGCGGTGAACGGAGCGTCGGCCTTCGATCAACAACTGACAAGCGGCGAAGCGCGTCGGCATTTATACTCTTGCCGTCGAATGGTCTAGCTTTATCGCTGGCGTTGGCGTAGGTTCCAGAACAATCTGTACCGTTCGCACAGTGGGCGTGATCTTATCGAAATGATCTACTACAGTCCGGAACCTTCTAGAAAACTGCAGGCGCGGTTTGCGCTGAGAATCGTGTGGTGTTTTGGGACGATAACAAAAACTTGGGAAATGGAACGTGGCAATATGCCTTAAAAAAAGAAAATAAAAAAATGAAGGAAAGGGAGGCCATGCGCATGCATCTCGACTCATATATAAAACTGCGAGGTTCAATCACGATGCTAATTATTCTCCTTGTCGGTTAGTACGACGGACAGTGCAGCGCTTACACATGATAGCCCCATGAAATGAATTGTGGACTCTTGGCATGGCTTTGTTGAAACAAACACTTTGGGTACGCGGGACAAGAGAGACAACAGAACTTCACGCTGGCTAACAACACGAGCGTTTATTTCGTGTGAACAAATATATATGCATTAAAAAAAGAAAATAAAAAATGAAGGAAAGGGAGGCCATGCGCATGCATCTCGACTCATATATAAAGCTGCGAGGTTCAATCACGATGCTAATTGTTCTCCTTGTCGGTTAGTACGACGAACAGTGCAGTGCTTACACATGATAGCCCCATGGAATGAATTGTGGACTCTTCATAGATCTCCAGAACGTGGATATCGTGATATTTAAGTAAGATCCATATCTGTTCAAAGCTAGGAGTGCATCCACACTCGGCTCAGTGAATTGCCAGATTGCTCCCAGTTTGGTCCTTGAGATTTTTCTTGTGCTCTTGAAGCTGGTAGTTCACGCAGGGACCACCCGTTTGACCAATAGGACGGTCACCACAAGACATCGGTCTCTCATAGACAGCTTCAGTCTTGCACGGAACAAATCTCCTAGCATGTTGCTTCTTGCAAATGGAAACATTTGGGTGAGGCGCATTCACTTTCATGCACAATGATCCGAGCGCGACTGGCGCGTATAACACCACTCTTGCGCTAGCACATGCTGCAGCCTTCTTGATTTTGTGTGAAACACCTTGCAGATAGTGTGTGACCGCCACTCTTGCGATATCATCTGCAGCATGAGGTTTTTTTCGTCTTGCGGTGCTTACTCAAAGTGACTTCAGCCAACCCGGACAGGCACTGATCAAAACTTCGTGCCTTCTACAATCGGCAAACTTGAACATAGAAGCGATCTGATGCTCACGCAATCTCACCAGAGCATTCTCCTAAGTGGAGAGGGTGATAGCCTGTTTGACATGCTTAGAATGACGAGATGAAAATAGAAGCAAGTATTTTT
Organism: Rhipicephalus annulatus; assembly: GCA_013436015.1. Classification (NCBI taxonomy): domain Eukaryota; kingdom Metazoa; phylum Arthropoda; class Arachnida; order Ixodida; family Ixodidae; genus Rhipicephalus; species Rhipicephalus annulatus. Next base: position 54,178 of record WOVY01011738.1, on the reverse strand, counting down.
TGAACGAGGTGAATACTCCCAACAAATGTGCTGTGCAATAAATGTCATCTTGAGGTCTAAGAAGCGTAATTGACCATTCTCTGAAAGCTACCTCATAAACGAGAGTCCTGGTTAGTTCGCAATGAAGCACTAAAATACGGCGGCAACCTTGCTGCCCTTGTTGTCTTCTCACGACAAAAATTAAAAAGCCATCGACGTACCGAAAGACTTTCACGCAATCGGTTGCTCTGACCAAATTTTGCATTTGCCTGTAGTAACAGGCCAGAAGCAAGCCGCTCAGAATCGGGGAGATGCATTATCCTATGCAAAAACCTTCTTCCCTATTTCCAAGATTTATATATTTGTTCGCAAGAAATAAGTGCTCATGTTGTTAGCCAGCGCATTGTCCTGTTGTCTTTTTTGTCCCCTGTGCCAGTGCTGTTTTTTTACAATCAAGTTCTGGATGGATGGTTTCTCCTTGTATAGGTAATTCTTGCAGTAGCTACAGTTAATCTCAATGATAGTTGTCTTACCAATCAGCTTCAGGAATAGGGTGACCTAGTACCCGTTGTTTTCAGCATAGCTGGCCGCGCAGTCCGTCATGAACTGTAACACAAGTGCTACACTGTTGTTGACTGCAAGGTTCACTTTATTATTTATATCATATCTCTTTGCCTCACAAAAAAGTAAGCAGAGATGTGCTTGGACAGAAACAAAAATCCACAGAAAGGTTGACAAGCTTCCTGGCAATGTTTCGGGGTATGGAACAATAAACAAGACTTGCAAACATACAAAGAACACAATGAATACAGAATAACAAAACAAATACAAATAAAATAACAAAGTGTTTATGTGGCTACGTACACAGCTACGTAACCGTATTCTGTGAATATTCTAGTCAGGTGAAGTCCTTCAATAGCTAGACCGGTGCCCAATCGACAGTAGGACTTTTTGTCAGTGCATATGGCTCCTTGTACTTTTGGGCAAAAATTTCATCACATGTCTCGGTGCAGAACATGACCGCCTTTAGCCAATGCATATCTAGAGCCCAAAGTTATTGTCATGGTACACAATTTCGAGCTATTTTTGGCACAGGAGAAGTTTAATTTATTAATTTATCAAATTTGGCTTTGTCGCATTCACCTTGCTTCAGAGTGTTCTTTGCACTGGGATAAAATGTTTTTGTTTAAGGAATATGTAAAGTTGCTTTTTTTTTTTTTCCTGTTCAAGATTGCATTTTGTCATGTTGCGAGGCTGTAAGCCTTGCTGCAAGTTAGGCACGTTTTTCAAGCTGTGTTGTGTTTTTTTTTTCTGACCACTGTGGGTGCTGCTTGTTTAATGGCTAGTCACTTGCTCATCCAAGATCAATCTACTGCTGTGAATGTCCTTTGTGACTTTAAAGCTTACATTCATGAGTAGTTTACGTTCAGCTGCTTTTTTGCTAGATGCTTGTGCAAGTTGACTCGCATGGGTCATACTGCTAAGACGTCCCCCGTTACGCCACCGATTACCAAAGAGAGGGAAGACCACTCAACCCCTTGTCTATCCGGTTCCCTCTTGGCTATGTGTCTCAATCACTTCCCACATACAGGGATTCGTACTGGGGCCAGGAAGTAAGAGACGCTACGACCTGTTTCTGTTTACTGATTCATTTAATTTATTACTAATTGCAAACATCGTATACCCGCGTACGTCAACCACTACAAAAAGTTATAACACATGATTTAGACATTCGCGACGTTCGACACAGGGCAGGCACGTAAAGAAATTAACTGCAACAATACAAGGGTATGCATATATAAAGAAAACACACGACGACACAAATGATGAAGTTATTAATGAATAAAACCACGCAATGTCTCAACACGCCACCTCCCTTCCCGCAAAGCTAATCTAAATAAGGTGCATAAAGTCCGTCTCACGAAAGGTCTATGTTGACGGGGGCCTCGGAGCTGGCTGTTCGAGTCGGAGCTCAGGGCTTCTTCCTGGGGTCATTGTCCAATTCGTCCGCGTCTTCATCGTCTTCGTCATCGTCACCTTCGTCGTGCCTCTCAGTGATTTCCATCTTAGTCCTCTTTCGTAACGCTCCATTCACTCGCCTCCTATCCCTAACTTTCATTCTTCATCGTACCGTCCTTGCCCCAGTCATCATCTCATCGCCGCTCATCGCTATCTCTTCGCACCTTTATCTTCCTTTTCCGTTCCGTCTCTCTACCATCTCGAGCTCATCGCATCGTATCTCTGACCCTCCTCGTATCGTCTCGTAGTCCCTTTCTGTAGGACCCGACTCCGCCCCTCCGTGGCACCTAACCAATCGCCACTGTTGACACGACACATTTCTGTGTGAGTCGGAGTGTATCATCTTCCACAGCCGCCCCCACGGCCCACACCAGTAGAAAACCCTCTCCCAAACAAAGCCGAGCAAGTAAAAATGTACAAACTCAAGCCTCAGAGAGAGAGATGGGCGAGCTGTCCCAAGACACTTTAATTACGGGCGAACAATGGTCCCGATGCTTCAGACAAAGTGCGTCGTCTGTAATGATCAACGTCCGGAGTTTGCAGTATTGTGCCGAAATGTTTTCGAACGAACCAATTGCCCCGGTTTCTGGTACTTGATGAGCCGTTGTCGATGAGCCGTTGTCCAGAACGAGTCTCCACGTCTCCACGCAGCTCGGTGTCTCCCGCGAAATTTTCCGCAGCCGCCGCTTCTTCGTCATTCAACGCCGCGGGTGGCCATCTGCGCAGAACGCAGTAATGAGCCCTGGAGCCACGGAGGCTAACGGAAAGTCAGGTCGGACCCGGCACAAGCGCTGCGGCAGGGTCGCATTCCCCGAACCAACAAAAGGTGCTCTGCTGCTCCCCCATGTCACAAGTATGAAGGGTGCGCGCGGATTATTTTCACCGTACACTGTCGCACTGTCTGTAGACGACAAGGCGCCGCCCGGTCCTCGTGTTTGTGTGAAGGGTCCTGCGAGAACAGTAGAAATAATCCTTCCAGGTACTCCACTCGGGAATGCCCATTCGTTACACCGAAGGTTTTCTTTTTCTTTTTTTATGCATGGGTTTAAGAAACGAGCGTAAACATCTTGAAAGGACTGGGGTTCAGTCCGTGTTTGCGGGGATGTCACAATCCCTTCATCTTGCAGAAGAATTTTCCCAGCGGGGAAATTCCAACACGAGAAATGCGGGCGCATAGCGCCTTCGCGTTGCGCAGCGAAATTGAGACATTGCGGCAGTCTTAGGAATACGGTATACGAACACAGCTTACTTGTGATTCAGCCCTGGCGGCAGCGCATCGCTGAGAGAAACCAATCTGTGCTTGTCGCTGTATCATCACCCACCACGAAGCACTTTGATTCCGTGTTTCTACCGCGCACAATACACTTGAAACCTTGAGAATCACCGCAGAAACTCGTGGATGACGCGTGGACAAAACGCACACTGGTCACAGCTGCTCGTCGGATGGTTTGGCACGCAGCGTTCAGTCATGTGTGCGGAAGGTTCACTACCATGCGAGCACATCACACAGTTTGCCTGCAGTGTCCAGTCTCGGCACAACCGAACAGAGGATACACACATTTCAATACGCTTTCATTCCACAAATGCACAAAATTTTAAGACCTTATCGAACATTTCAAACTAAACGAAAAGCGGGATGGCGGGAGAACATAGGTCATACAGGCAGCAACACTGAATTACCCTCGCATACCATCTCCTGCCCGGTCTCTGCTGCACCTGTCGGTGAGGGAAAGGGACCTTCAACGCGAATTGCGTGTTCGGATTGGCTGAGAAAGTAGCGTATATGTTGTCCTATGCAACTGTGACATTGGGCGTTGTACATCAATACCGATCATGACGCCCCCCACCTCCTAACGAGGCGCGACACTTCCGTGCGGGGAGACGCCATGAAACCATTTCAATTTGAACTTTCACCTCGCCTCGTCGATACCGGGGCTGCTTCACCTCTTCTCACAATCCAGCCCTCCCTGCCTCCTATCGAGGCGCGACACTATCGTGTAGGAAAAACGCCGTAGCTTGTCTGTTATCTTTACTTGTCTCATCTCATCACTTTTTGTGCAGCTTCTGTTTAGGTATCTTGTCCAACCACCTCGCATAATCTGCCTAGCTTGGGCCACAGATGCCAGTCACATATCTTGTCTATCTAAACCTCACTGTTTCCCTGACCAGTTCCCCTCGCACCCTCTCTCCCACAAGTGGCGAGATCTAGGTAACCTTACATTCACGGACTCTATGTTCTCCCTATCATTGTGTGTGAACCGATCCCAGGTGGTACCACTCACTCAGTGATCAACATCAGATACCGTGCAACATAAAACCACAATAACCGAGTGAACTACCTGCCTCATTTCAAAGCACAATCAACAAAATAACACTAGAGCACAAGCCAAACCAAAACAAAATAAAAAAAACTGATGCTTCGACACAAGGTCTCCACTTAAGTAACGAGCACAATGACCGAGCAGAATTCATAGAACATAAAATGACATACAACATTGTGGACTCTTATGACCCTAGCCGATCCCCGAGCGCTCAGTGTCTACACGTATGCAGACCTCTTCCCCGACTCCGAGTCCCGGATCCTTGTTGAATGATCCGAACTTCCACCTACTCAACTCACTTGCGGAGTGGGGCATGTGTGAAGCTATTTTATAAGACCACCGCTGCGCATGCCCGGGCTTGGTGCATTGTACATCGAGCGTGCTGCAGTTCCTCTTTGGCCCCACAAAAACCACCCCGTTGCGATCTAGGCATTCCTCAATCTCATCTACTCTCTCTAACGTTCGGTCTACCACCATGTCGGCCAAAACTCCGACAACTGCATCCTCAGAGAACCCATTCTCATCGAACTCCATATCTGCTATTCCTACTGGTAATGCCTAATCGTCTCGTGGGACCTTCGAGGTAGAAAGCGCAGCTAAACCGTCTGCATCCGCTCCAGCAACCTCGACAGCTTTTGTTTCATCCAGTGGCACTGGCGTGCGAGCGTTTCCCCAAACACACACTCGCTCAATGGCGGAACATCCTCCTCGATCAGGAAAATTACATTAACCACATCCACACACAATGAACCGTGACTCGTTTTTACGGAGCTTCTTTCCTCCCGAATATTTACGGTCGCGATTGACCTCTGCGCGTCACCGTCATGAGGAGGAGTTGCGTCTAGGTTTTCAGATTCGAATTTTGTCACCATCTCCTTGTCTTTGTGAATGCGGCTGTCACCCGTCGAATTCCACTTTCGTCACCGGTACCGATAGCATTTTTGCCAAAAGTTACCAAACCTGACACAGTTATAGCACCCGCCGTGATAAGGGAGCGGCTTCGGGAGTTCCTGCCAATTCTGTTTCACCTTATTGCGTACTGCCAAGCTCTCCACAAGTTTTTCGAGGCGGTCAAGGCGGCTATGCATCTCATGAACATTCGTGTTCTTTTCTACGTATCGAATGGGTAACGAATGGCTCCTCGACACTTTCTCATTCTGTTCCTCCTTGACCGCTATGGCAATGGCCTCGTCAAACGTTTTCGGGTCTCGAGAGACAACAAATCTGCGGACCGGATCCCTCAGGCCTAATAAAAATTGCGAGAGCAATTGTTCAGCTAGAATTTCGCAGCGCAGTGAAGCTTTCACCGGATCCTGATTATCGGAGCTCGCCAGGGTGGTGGTCCCGAGCATGCGCAAGCGACTCGCAAATGACCGCACCTCCTCATCTGCTCTCTGCCTCGCATTTAAAAACCGTTCCGTTTTAAAGATAAGTGGCTCCGTATCGAACCTCTTGAGGGCCAAATATTTGAACTCAGAAAAAGTTGCAGCCGCAGCGACGCCATCATCCCACCACGCAAAATCGTGCACCGCGCCTACCATCTTGCATCAGGCTATGCAGACCAGCTCATTATCCCGCCATCCACCCAAGCGACCAACCTGCTCCAAAATTTTCAAGAAAACCCCAATATCCGGACCCGTATCACCTCCCGTAAACGATGGAACCATGTCCGCTAACATTAACGTGCTCATTTCTAGTGGGTCGTCTCTGTCGGTCATCTTGGTAGCCTGCTCGTTCATTTTGCCGCCTATCCTTCCCTAGTACGAGGGGGAAATCTCGCACCGTTGCCCCAGCAGTATTCCCACCGCTGCCATCACTTGAGACGTCCCCCGTTATGCCACCGATTACCAAAGAGAGGGAAGACCACTCAACCCCTTGTCTATCCGGTTCCCTCTTGGCTATGTGTCTCAATCACTTCTCACATACAGGGATTCGTGCTGGGGCCAGGAAGTAAGAGACGCTACGACCTGTTTCTGTTTACTGATTCATTTAATTTATTACTAACTGCAAACATCGTATACCCGCGTACGTCAGCCACTACAAAAAATTATAACACATGATTTAGACACTCGCGATGTTCAACACAGGGCAGGCACATAAAGAAAGTAACTGCAACAATACAAGAGTATGCATATATAAAGAAAACACACGACGACACAAATGATAAAGTTATCAATGAATAAAACCACGCAATGTCTCGACACGCCACCTCCCTTCCCGCAAAGCTAATCTAAATAAGGTGCATAAAATCCGTCTCACGAAAGGTCTATGTTGACGGGGGCCTCAGAGCTGGCTGTTCGAGTCGGAGCTCAGGGCTTCTTTCTGGGGTCATTGTCCAATTCGTCGGCGTCTTCATCGTCTTCGTCATCATCGCCTTCGTCGTGCCTCTCAGTGATTTTCATCTTTGTCCTCTTTCCTAACGCTCCATTCACTCGCCTCCTATCCCTAACTTTCATTCCTCATCGTACCGTCCTTGCCCCAGTCATCATCTCATCGCCTCTCATCGCTATCTCTTCGCACCGTTATCTTCCTTTTCCATTCCGCCTCTCTACCCCATCTCAAGCTCATCGCATCGTATCTCTGACTTTCCTCGTATCGTCTCGTAGTCCCTTTTTGTAGGACCCGACTCCCCCCCTCCGTGGCACCTAACCAATTGCCACTGTTGACACGACACATTTCTCTGTCAGTCGGAGTGTATCATCTTCGACGGCCGCCCCCTCAGCCCACACCAGTAGAAAACCCTCTCCCAAACAAAGCCGGGCAAGTAACAATGTACAAACTCAAGCCTCAAAGAGAGAGATGGGCGAGCTGTCCCAAGACACTTTAATTACGGGCGAGCAATGGTCCCGATGCTTTCGACAAAGTGCGTCGTCTGTAATGACCAACGTCCAGAGTTTGCAGTGTTGTGCCGAAATGTTTTCGGCCGAACCGATTGCCCGGTTTTTGGTAGTTGATGAGCCGATGTCCAGAATGAGTCTCCACGTCTCCACGCAGCTCGGTGTCTCCTGCGAAATTCTTCGCAGCCGCCGCTTCTTCGTCATTCAACGCCGCAGGTGGCCATCCGCGCAGAATGCAGTAATGAGCCCTGGAGCCACGGAGGCTGACGGAAAGTCAGGTCGGACCCGGCACAGGCGCTGCAGCAAGGTCCCATTTCCCGAACCAACAAAAGGTGCTCTGCTGCTCCCCCATGCCACAAATCTGAATGTTGTGCGCAGATTATTTCCACCGTACACTGTCACACTGTCTGTAGACAGCAAGGCGCCGGCCGGTCCTCGTGTTTGCGCGGGGGGGGCCCGCGAGAACAGTAGAAATAATCCTTCCAGGTACTCCACTCTGGAATGCAATTCGTTACACCGAAGGTTTTCTTTTCCTTTTTTTTTTATGCGTGGGTTTAAGAAACAAGCGCAAACATCTTGAAAGGACCGGGGTTCAGTCCGTGTTTGCGGGGGACGTCACACTGCCAAGAGCTACTGTACAGTCGACTCTCATTAATACGAAGTTCACGGGGACCGCGAAAAACTTTGAATTAAGCGGAATTACAATTAATCAATATGAACGAAAACTACATTTGTTTAAAAGCAGTTTATGAGAAAAAAATCTGTGATTGCCGTTTGCTTCTGTTTGCTGAATCTTGCAGCAGAAAGCAAGTCCTGCAGGCTTTATATGTGCCCAAGTGCTTCCTCGGCGTTGCTCTCAGCAGTGAAAAACCGCTGCGCGAGGGCAAGGCCTGCGGCTATATCAGCAGCCCGCGGTAGTGGCTCACTTGCGGCGTCGTCGTCGTCAACCTCAGTTTCGTGACTAGGCTCGCTGGGCCGAACCATCTCCACGATCTCAGCGTCCGACAGTGCACCACACGTTTCTACCGAACTGTCAGTGGCAACGTACTTTTCGAAAGGGACGTCGCCGAGAGCTGGCAGGAGACCGTCAACGTCAAGCTCATTTGTCAAGTCAAGTGTCTGATAAGGCCCGCAAGTTGCCATAGTAAATGCACGTGGAGCTTCGTCGCACGTAGAATCGCTGAGTCCGCACACGACCGAAACAAGATCAACAATGAGGCCCGGAACCAAAACCGCCGGAGCAGCCGCTTCGTGATCAGGGGCGCTGCATGCAACTGCGATGCTATCAGCTGACGCTTTGAGCTGCAGCGCTGTGGTCAACTGCGATGCCCTTGGGTGCCAGTTGGACACGCATTGTTGTTTAGCACTTCGAAAATAGGAAATTTAACAAACATTACGATTTCCTCCGGGAATTCGATTGAAAATAAATTTGAATTACCTGAAATTTCAGACCTCTAGCTTCTAATTACCGAGAATTTCTTCCTGTTGAACTGCATGCAAAACTGATGGGAACCCACTCCACTTCCAATTAACTGATAATTCTAATTAAGCAACTTCGAATTATCAAGAGTCGACTGTAATGAGCTGTGCCTGACAGGCTGTTTCCAGGTGCCTTACGGCAGTAATTGAGATTACTGTATGAGATGACCCAACATTTAGAGGGCCCTTGAATTCTCTTGAGCTCCAGAATTAATTATGTAGTGATTTATTTGTAGTGCTAGTCTAGTACGAGCAACATACAGCGAGAATTGTGGTCCCCAGTGATGTATTAACGGGAAAAGTACAGGCAATTGATGAATGACTTCTAGACTGCAAAGGTTTTTAGCTCACCTTCGCTATCCTTCCCACTGGCACTTTCTCCCTCTTGCCGCATATGTACTCCAACAAACATCACAGTGAATGCTATGGGTCATATTAGTCGAGCTTACTCACAGTGCAGAAAGAAAGTGACTGATTACTGTTACAGTGAATCCTTCAAAAACATGATTGGTTGCACGTACCAGTTAATGCCCCAAGTAATGGCCTAAGGGATTGCTGAAAAATAAGTACTCCATTTATTCAGGACACTTTCCTCAGAAATTTATGAACATTCTACACAATGCTGTAACTAGAAACTGACTGGGCTATTTGACTGCACTCTTTGTGGAGCTTCTCACCCTGGGTGTTTGCACTAACAGTTAATCCTAAAAACTTTATTCCGTGCTCTTCCTTCGTCGCTTTGTAACGACACAGTTACAAACATATGCCGAAGAGTACCAACAGGTGGGAGGGACTCTGCAGTGACTATCAGCAGTTACACCCTAGGTACAGGAACCAACGACATGTAACTCGGCACAATCATATACCGAGGATCGTCTTGCAACCGATGTCTTGTTGTTTTGTTTTTCCGCATCTACAGGGTGGCTGACACAACTGCCACCATGAAACGGACGGCCATTTGAAAAAATGAAAGCGTGGCAACCTTCCCCACTTGTATATCTCAAGTGAATTTTTATGAGAAACACGTTGTACTGAATCGCAGCTTTCGGTGCTTTATTGCAACTGTGGCATACTGCATACTGGGTCAGGATAGTTCACAGCAGGTCTCTTCTGCACCAACAGCCACATACGCATGTGGCTTTCGGTTAGCAGAAAAAGTCGAAGGATGATTACACAGCTGCACAGTTATCGACGTCTGTTGTAGTAGGAGGTCCAAACTTCACTAGTTCAGCAGTTTGTGTGGTTACTTCTCTGATTGCTTATCAACATTACTATTATTTCTTGCATCGTCATGGTGTGTACCACTTTCTTATTTACCAAAGATGATCATTAAGGCACTCTGTACACAAAGCGAATGTTTGTTATCAATTTGTGAAAAAAAGCACCAGAGATGGCCCAGGCACTTATTGGGAGACTTCTCGCTATCACGCAAGTAGAACTAGTTCTGTGCTAGGTAAAATACAGAAAATTCTTGTTGGCTTTATTTAGCAGGTGTAAAAAATTATCGTCTCTGATTATGCCAGTTGGGTTGTGAGCCTAGCGTTGGTTTGTAAGGTTTTGAATTTCCATTTTTCAGGTACTCCACACCAGTCTAAAAGGCTTGTGATGTGAGTGTGCTGGCTTACTTCTGCAGTAAAGTTTTCTAAGCTCACTGATTCTCGGAAGTGCCTTAGAAGAAAGCGTACAGTTGTTTATCCTCATTCCTTCTTGAGTGCCCTCATACCAACAAACAACTGCAAAAGACAACAAACAACGGCTGGTTGTACATTCTTCAAACTTTTCAGTGACAGAAATTCATCTCGTAGCCTGTAGATTTCCTTGCTTAAAGCTTCTATTTTTTGCAGTCTCTAAGTTGATGTCTTTTCAATTAGGTAAACGTGCTATAGTGGGCGCACAAGGGCATGTGTTTACGATGAACCTGTTTCACTAGTTTTGTTAACAGTGGGCTGTTGCTGCAGTAGCACATTTTCATCAGGCCTTGCTTCTTTGCTTCACCGCGGCAATCTTCTGTATGTAGTACATGGTCATAATCTTCTGGTTCTTGTCCACAGCTTTGTTTTTTTGTTTTTGTACAGTCTTATTTAGGGATCTAAGAACACGATTGAAGTTCCCAAGTTGGAGGGCTGTGTTTGTGAGAAGTAATAGCAATTAGATTCACAATTTTGTGTATACATATACTCTTTGCAGTTATTTTATCACTTCTGACGGTCCTCTACCATTCTGCACTAATAGTGCAAATAGCAACAAGGCCTATTCTCTATAATGATGGTTGTTGCTAATCTATGCTGGCTCTGACAGCTTACTGTTACTGTTATGGATGGAATAGCTGTTAGAAATTATGTATGCACAATTAGGTAGTGCTTTGCATCATACACCATTCTTCATGTGTGTTTTTAGTAACAATTAAAAGTGTGTTCTTTTTTTTACTGTAGTTCTGTGTGCTCGACAAAAGCTACATCTGTGCTTCACAGTTGTGTGTTTTATAAGATACTCTGGAAAGCATCAGCAATTCTTGCGGACATTTAGGACATGCTGTGGATGGAAACAGAAAAAAAAACATTTCATTGTACATATTTGCATTCTGATATTACAGTGGTTTGAAGCACTTTTGTATTGTACCCTAGTGGATCTTTGCTCGCTCTCGAATTGCATATTTAATCAATAGTATGACGTCCGAAACCATTTTGTAGTAGACACTTTTATTCTATGTGTTGTGTTGTACTCATACATATTTATTGGTGCTTTGCTGTGGCATTGTATTTTTATATGATCACATTCTATCGCACAATTAGTTGAATAAGTATATTTAGTGGCATATAGTTACACATTATGAACAGTCATTGAGAGTAATGGAATAAAGTTAAGAAATATTTAGAGGGAGTCTATAGTGTGTGTCCGTTCTTTTAAATAAGTCAGCTATTTTGTAGTATATCATAAAGCCTTTGCATAAAGACATAAATATAGCATAAAAACTTTATTGCATTGTTCACGCCAGCTGAAAGGCACCGAAATACGTGAATGCAGCCTTATTTTGCATGCACTGTTCTCATCTGACGCTCTGCTGCTGCAGTGAGTGTCACTTGCCAAAAGTGTCCGTAAGCTCCAGGTTGTCCCGGCCACCAATGGCCACCATTGGCACGGGTTTTGTGCAGTTAAAATTCAATCTAAGAAAACCCGACTTTACGAACTGCACAATGTAATGAAGTTTAAGTTTTCAGGCAGGGACCCATTGAATTCAATGTTGCCTTGAACCCGAATCAACAAAACAAGTTTGCTCTAAACCCAATTTAACGAAGTTTTCCTAAGCTTCGTAACAACAACAACAAAAAAACAGATCTACCGCTGTTTTTGGCATAAATGGGCTTTTTTTTTAAAGGTGCACTCTAATGATGTCTTGTGAATACCTCTAGCTGCCCTAGCAAGGACCCCAGTTTTATTTTCACAAGACTGCAAATTGTGTCCATGCACAAAACAGTTGATTCCAGAGCCAGTAGACCTTTTACATACCAAATAACGCACTAAACAGCCACCGTACCACTTTCTAACCAAGATCACCATTATGTAAAACAGGCTTGGCTGTGTAGAAAAAGTGCATTTTATACTGTGTATTGTGTAGTACAAAAAAATTTGTCTTTTGAGCTTTTTTAGGCAACATTATTTCATTTTGTTGTGTAATTTAATTGCTTCATGCATGAAGTTGATTAGAACTGCAGTGACGTGCGTGAATTTCGAGCATTTGACGCAAACAAATAAGTTTTCTGTCAGAGAGGACAATTCGTTGTGTTGCTATTTTTTGGTTAGCCTGTTTCTCATTATTCAGAAGGCCGCGTGGCAACTTGCACCAATTAGCATATGACATAAATATTATATCAGTTAATGCGCTTGTTTATATTTCAATTGGCTCTTGCTACTCACTGTCTGCATTTGCTCTCCATTGTAACAGCAAAAAATAAGTATTAAAATTAAAACTAAAAGTCTGTACAGGTTCTGTAGTGTGGACTTGGTGCAGCCAAATAAATTCATTGCAGTATTGAGCAGGTGAAAAGAGCTATAAGCAAAGTAGTAAGCAGTGTTTCTGGAAAGTATAGAATGACTGTTACGTGCTCACATCTGTGCCTGCAACTGTGATGAACATTTTAAACCAGCACTTGCCACACTACACTATATACAGTGAGTGGCAAGTTTATTCTTCATGGTGGTGGTGGTAGTGGTTAGAATGAAGAGGAAAAAGGCACCTAATTTCTGTCTGCCTTCAGGCGACACGGTGCAGTGCCTTGTAGGGGTGGGGGGAAGGAGGGATAAAAAGAATAGAAGGAAAATAGACGGAAAAGAAGACAGCCAAGCGAGAGAAAAAAGAAGGAGATAGGAAAGTGGGGATCCGGTCGAAGCAGTCCAAGGGCGGGGTGCCACAATGCGAGAGCTACACGGCGTCAGGAGACCGCGGAGGGCGAACCAGTCGGCGGGAGCTTCGCTGGCGTCGGAGATCGCGAGGGCACAACCGTCCAGCTTGAAATCCTGCGAGCGAATCCTTTATTCTTCATCATAACTAGAGACACAACACTCGTAAAGTGGGAGATATGTCGGCCATGGCTGAGCTCTAAGGTCCCCAATAAATGGAAGCCACTGTGTGTCGACTATGTAGACTGAGTTTATGGAATGAATGTGAATTTTCCTGTACACATTACCAGATGCTAGATTGCCTGTGCTAGCCCTGTGCCTGGGCCCTATTGAATACCTACCCCCAAGCATACTGTATGGCTAGGACGAGGAATAAACTTCATATCATGAATGGACTAACACGGTTCACCCTGAGAGGATGGCATTCGCTGTATGCATCACCCCTCACCACTCATAGCAACTGTTTCAGTTGTCAGAAGTGGTCCTTATACAACGAACTGGTCCGCAAGACCTCCCTCTGATCTGGTGTCAGGATTGTGTTTAAACAGAATTGACTTATGGGTGGAGCTAGAATAAATAATTAATGAGGTTGGCTTGAATCTTCACCACGTGATTCCAGCTCTGTGTGAACATGAACTATTCTAATAAATGTAATTATATGGTAAAAGCAATATAATAAAATTTGGTATATTATGCTGTAAATGCTCTCATTCTGCTTTTGCTTGCACATGAATTGTTTTAATTTTCTTGAGGAAACTTTTTCATGGTTACAACGCTACTCTGGTGGTGGGAGACAAGATTCTATGCTACTTTTCTCAAAAGTTCTTAGATGGGCAGGGTGACCTTGTACATACAGCAATGCCATGTCACAGAAAATTTAACGTAGAATAAAACTTTCTCATATGATGTTTTGTTCTGCTGGTATTTTTTCTTTTAGTGATTAATGCAGGGGCCAAAATAGATGTTATAACATGTCGTTCAACTTAGGTTTTCATTCATGTTTGTTTAAAACAGGGGTCGGCAACGTTTCTGAGGTATAGCGCCAAGTTGCACGATACCAAAACAGCGGGGGGCCACGTAGCAAATGGGGAGGGGTAACGCTTTGCAAGCATAGCATAAAAATTCAGCGAATGGACAATATTTTGCAAAACTAGCTTAGAAGAAACATCGTTTGTTTTCAGCGTGCATATCATAAAATATAAATCAAACGTAAGTTACAAGCAAAAATGACGTTTTAAGTCAAAAACTGTCGTGTCAGCCTTCAGAGAGGAAGTAAGAAGCGAAAGAAGGGAGGTGTTTATGTCGTGCCGGGGGCTGTGTTAAACTTTCCCACAGGCTGCATGTGGCCAGGAAGTGGCAGGTTGCCAACCTCTCGTTTAGGAGGTTAGTTTGTAAAAGAAAAAACTGACGCAGGAGGGACAAAAGAGGACAATGCAAACAAAAGCTGAAAACTAAATGTCGCACAGTGGCACCTAACAAAATCTCTTTTAACATTCGCTGTATGACAGATGTTTGCTTGGCAATACATGAAGGCTATCAGTTGAAAGTCACTGTGGCACCTAATGTAACTTTGTGTTGCAACATTACATGCTGTCTGTTAGCTATTAATTTGGTATTATATCATTGAATGTCAACTGAAGTTTTTCTGTACATTTTTTAAGGAACTATGATTCATCAAGTGCAAGAAGTGCAACTGGTGCATCGTCCTGCATTCCGCTATTCTTCTCTATTCATGGAGATTCGTGACTGAACAGTTTATACTTAAAGCAATATCTTTGATGTGATAGACAGAATAAACGTATGGGATGTTTTTGGCATGTTAAGGCCATGGTTGCTCATTTACATATGAACCAACTATTTGAGGATCAATTTCTCCTGTGCCGGTTTTATATTTTTGCCATGCTCCTAACTCATATGCCACAACTAGATTTCTCACTAGCCAAATGCGCAAAAGAATATTGTAAATTACCAGTCCTGGACACTCTGTAGGAAGTGTGAGAAGTGAGCAGTGATTTTTTAGTTATATTTTTCTTTATATTTTAGCCACATTCTTGATTTTGTGTTTGTTTCTGGAAAATGTGCACATATTTATGGTCATTTGTAAGTATTGTACCTTGTTGCCATTGTTGTGTAATATGTGTTATGCTCACATTTCACAAGCTAAAATGCTAATTATAAGAGTAATTTTATTGCTAGCTACACAGTGTTTTACACTCTTCTCTTCTGTCAGCAGGAATATGCAAGTGTCGTGGGCAGCCTTGTCCAGCTCAGGCAATAAACTAGCATTCAAAGTTGTTTTGCTATTGAAGCAATAATGATTCTGAAGTAATAGGCTGTATAAAAATAATCATACAGTGCCATTGAAATACAGTTGGCCCATGTAATGCTTGACATGAAATTACAGGATTATCACCACTTCTTCGCCAATTTTCACGTGTTTCGTACTGCTTGGCTTTGAGAGTGTAATTCTGCAAAATGTTTTTGGATTCGTTGAGGAAGTGTTGAGGAAGCCAGCTAAAGCAAAAGCACAGTTTCAGTTGTGCCATATGCACCTGCAATTTGATTCCCTTAATCAAGTGCATTTTTTTATAAGGTGTGGTGTACTTCCTTAAAATAAAAGTGTTCACTCTTGTTCAATTATTGCCCGTGAGTTGGAGACCGAGCCGTTTTTATTCTTGACTGAACTTTTGTGGGCAGTTTCCACTGTATTCTTTGCCTGACTGCAGGATCTCTCTAGTGCTCTCAATGTTTCAAAACTGTTGACAACAAAGCTAAATTGTTCCCCGGATTCTTGAATGCTGGAGCACGTCAGATGCAGTAAGACCGTCTTCGAGTATCCTAGTGTTTTTCAAAAACCTGCCTTCACTTTATTGAAACTTTTCACAATGATCTTACCAGGTTCTTCTTATGCTTGGACAGAGATTTCAAGCTATGATTTTTAGCGTATAGCTTTGACGATTAGCATGACATGCACTTTTTATTGGTATGACCGTCAATTGGTATTTGAAGTAATGTGTGTTCAAGATTTGTTCTAGATGAAAGATTTAGTCCTATGGTTTGGAACCTGACCAACCTCGATACAAGCATAATGTACAGATAGCTTTCTTATGCCAATTGTGATGCGTTCCCAGTCCCGTCAATTATCATGTATGCTTCGAGCGCTCTTTCTGCGTTGCCTTTCTTCAGCAACCTTTCATCCTTGCAGGCTGCGGAGCAAGTGTTCAGTGGTCAGCAGTGGCCACTGAAGTTACAAGCAGCCACCGAATCAGCCCATGGCAAGGACAAAGGATGTCCGACTACCAGTCGCACTGCTACTCAAATGTAGTCAGGCTGGGGGCACCAGCGGATGGCACGGTGGACCTTGCCAGCGGAAACATGAGCAGTCGAGTCAGATCAGAGGAATGGCGAACGCGTCTGCGAAACCATGATGCTGACCGCCCGTACAAGTGCCGCATGTGTCCGCGGTCCTTCACCCAGAGCAGCCACCTGAAGCGCCACTGCCTGAGCCACACGGGCCAGCTCCCATTCAAGTGCAACTTCTGTGGCAAGCGCTTTGCCCGCTCCGACAACTGCAGGACGCACGAGAAGTCGCATATGCGCGCTATCGGCCGGCTATAATCGGAGCGGTTGCATATGCCCGCACCGTGACGACGCCACGTGGCTCCACTTCTGGCTGCTTTGGATCGGGGAGGACAGGGCGCTTGCTTGTGCGGTGCAGCACGTTTGTTTGGGGGTTGTGAATCAATTTACGGGCTTGGTGGGTTCCTCATTATGGTCTGACCTTTGCATGGACAAAGGAAATTTCCTTTTTGGTACTGAGCACTCTTCAGTGTTGCAAGTACCACATGTGATTGTCATTGCCATAACAACCATTTTGATAATGTAAATTTTGTTTATTTTCTAAATACATTCCGATAAAGCTTTGCTGTGTTAAACATGGGCGCCGTTGCATTAAATCTGTGTAGATCCTGGTGCTTTTCTTAGCAACATTTTGCTACTTTTCTCATTTGCTGCATGGGTGAATCGTAGATGAATGGATGGCAATCCCACTGCAGCAAATTTTATGTCAGTGCCAATATGTGGAACAATTTTTGTTGTGATTAGCTGGACATTAGTCAATAAAATTGGCACTATTGGCCACATTGTTAGCACTGTGCACAGAGTGGCAACTTCCTGCAACTATTGTGCACTCCACTGCAGTTTGCTGAGAGCTTTGCAGAATGGTAGGATACCAGGTTTGCCTTAATTCGGTGGCTTTCGTTTTTGATGCAGACATGTTTGTACCTGTTCTATTGTAACTCGGTGTTGGAACTTGCGGTTTCTGGGGGGTTCGTCTGAATGCACAACACTTGCTTGACCGTGATATTGATAGGTGCATTTGGCTATTAATTATTGTGATGTTATTCCTTTTCACTTGAGACTCATTGCCAACTCAAGGTGCACTCTGCAAAACGATTTCAAGTTTTCAAGCAAGAGATATACCTGCCTAATACTTCTAAGAGCACTTGTTTCATTATTTTTGCATTCAGCTACAGGCGGTAAATGAATTCTGCATGCTGTTGAATGGTAATAGAATGGCTGCACTAGTTGCCTGTTCAGCTTTTTCGAGAATTTTATTTGTAATATTTTGTGTAGTAATTTATTGCAATCCTATATATACATATTCTGTGTGTTTTCATAGAATCTCTAAAACAGAGTTCCTCAAATTGTTCGCCCACAGTCTTTTTTCGAGCATTCGTGTAGCCTGCTTGCTGTAGTTACCCGCTA
Source organism: Rhipicephalus annulatus (assembly GCA_013436015.1). Taxonomy (NCBI): domain Eukaryota; kingdom Metazoa; phylum Arthropoda; class Arachnida; order Ixodida; family Ixodidae; genus Rhipicephalus; species Rhipicephalus annulatus. The sequence goes on along the minus strand of WOVY01011738.1, from coordinate 36,378 downwards.
TATGCTGCATAACATTGTGATGAGCTTGATGTTTTGTTACAGCCGTATGTGATCAGTGCATTTGACGTGATTTGCTGTCAGATGCAGACGATTTGTGAACATATCATTCACAGTTGATGGTGATAGATGTATAATGCAGCTGAACTGAATGCTTGAAGTTGTATGGCGCATGTGGCAATGATGCTTCTCAGAAGACAGAAAATTCTTATTTGGATTCATGATTAGACTAAGTGAATAGATGCAGTAGAGCATCTACTATACTTTAAGAAATTCTTTGCTTTTCTGCTGTGTGCGAGTGCAACTGACATGAAAGTTTTTCGCTGAACATTGTTGGAAATCTTCAATGGAATGGAAAGGTATGCCATGCCGTTCATTGCTCTGTGAGATAAAATGTATCTATTTTCCGGTCAGAAAAAAAATAATAAATGACCATACTGTGATTATTAACTCTGCGAAGTTTCTTCGAAAGTAGTTTTCAATATTGCTGAAAGGAATGCTTGAGGGAAACAACAAATTAGTATAAACCAGAACACAGCAAGCTAAGTTAATCCCGCCATATTTAGGTAGAGTCACTGTGTGCACCCTACGGGTGCAGTACAGCGCATAGGTCTGCCATTTTGCCTAGCTAGCAACGATAGCCATTACTTGGCCAACCCCTCAGTGCGCGCACACCAGCGCACGGCTTTGCAGCCTTTTGCTCTCGAGTAAAAACACTTTGTGCTAGACTTGTTTTCACAAATGCAAAATCGTTCACACTTGTTGCTAGTTAAAAGTTTGTAGTCACATATCACAAGTGATCGAATGTTTCGCACTTGAAAGTGTTGCAGAGCGTAATGACTCTCTCTGGCGGCGAGGCCTCTGGTGTGCGGCTGAGTGGTGCACAGCTGCTTTCGATCACTGAGAGCTGCGACATCACTATCCACTTCTATACTTTGCGGGTGTATATGTTCGTGTGTGTGTGTGTGTGTTTTTAAGACACAACAGGTTATTTTTATTCAGGCAAGTCAGAGAAGCGAAACACTGTGTATTAGAAAACAGTAATGACCGGGTGCGTACAGCTAGGTCCTTGAAAACTTTTGAAAGCCCTTCAATTTGAGAAATGCGTTTTGAAGCCCCTTGAAAGTCTTGGAATTTTTTCGCATCCTTGAAAATTCTTGAATTTCCTGAGCACTCTCAATCGACATTGCGGCCTCCTTTATGTGGTAAATCAACATACTTGCCAAGTCACCCGAATTTTGACCACTTTTCACGTTTGTAATGCTGTCGAGAAAATCTTCTTGAAATTGAAGTTTCTGAGCGTGTTCTGGCCGCATCGACAAAAGTGCAGCCCAATTCAGGTTTTTTTGCTAACCCACCGCACATTATTGTAAATTAATTTAGGAGGGGATCATCGAAACGTTCATTGGGCCAAAATTCGGATGTTCCGAGCTCTTTACCTCTTTGCGGTGGGTCGCATGAACTTTAGAGCCGAAACCATTGATCTAAGACCGAGAGCAGCGTGCTCGAAGCTTTGGAAACACGCGCGCGGCCAGCGCACGCTCTGTCAGAACTGCGGTTGTCGTTTGCCACAACCGCTATGCATGAAACCGTGGTCGCTCTTGACACGATGTGGTGATGACGTAACGGACAGATCCCCGAAAGTGCACGCGCTTTCAACGCTCAGCCAGTTAAAGCGACGTTGTTTTCCACAAATTCTGCGGTCAATATCGCTGCAGATGCAGTCGTAGAAAAAAAAAAAGCGTCGTGGTTCTAAAAACACGTTCATTCAAAAGAGAACTACCGTTTTTCGCGATCGCCGTGTGCGAAACCGTGGCTGCGGAGACGCAAATACTAGCCCAGGCCATGCGGCTGACGCAGCGGTAGAGGCGACAGAGATGTAAAAAGCGCTAAAAGCATTTTAGCGTTCCTGTCCAAACAATTTAGTAAAGTTCCCGTCGATTTTGGTACTTTGGCATAAAGTTATCAGTTGGCCTTAGGTTAAGCCTCGACCCGCGCTTTCCCGGTAGCTGGATGCACCGTACCGTCCATTAACATGTGCCCCAGGAAGACATACGGGAGTTCTTTTGACAAAATGAATTTCGCCAGTTGTTTTGAAGACGCGAAATTTTGAGAGATACAAGTATGTTCGCCCCCTTTTAGACTCTCACCTTTTACTTTAGTAGAGAAACCCTACCATCGGGTGTTCAGCCACCCGAGCCGGTATGAGACTGCGCAGCGCCGATGTTTACAGCCCCACCCCCCCTGTTTTTTTTTTTGCAAAGTTTCTTCATGGTGCAAAAAAGGAGGGAAAATAAATCTGCGCAACCCCCCCCCCCCCCTCCGTGCACTACCCGTTGTGGAAATATCCCAGATTCAATATCCCTATTTGAACTTGGCAAGCATACGGATGCGCATCAACCTGACAAACTTCCCATTTCCGATACAGTAATTTGGAATTGATATTGTTTCGTTTTCCAAATCTGAATGAGGAATAACGCTTTACTGCGTCAAACCACGAACAAACGAGTTGGAAGACTCGTAATGCTTTTCAGTGCAGACTTCTTTCCTATTGTGCAAGCGGTGAAGCTATAGTGAATCTAAATTGAGCATAAGTGCAGACTAGACGAATATTTGTTATAATTTCAATATACATTTTCTATATAAATGTAATAAACACTTGTCAGTTTTGAAAATTTAGAGTGAAAAAATTCAACATTGCGTGCTGCTTTTAGTTCTTTAAGAACTTGTGATAGGTCCTAAAAAGTTCTTGAACATCCTTGAATTTTCGCTTTGGAAACCTGTGCGAACCGTCGCAGTATAAATGTATCATTCCTGGGTATCATTCCCACGATTGTCGGAACAAAAAGTGGTGCTATGGTGCACCCACCATTAAGCGCGGAGTATATGCTTTTGTGTACGTTTGTAATTACTTCAGCTCTGATTCTGGAAGTTCGGCATACCGTATTGAGAGGCGCAGTATAAATATGCCCGTCTTGTAACACAAAAGTGTTCAACAGCGAAAGCTGTTATGAGAGCACAACTCGGGTCACGCGCAGTTGTGATCTCATAACAGCTTGAACACCGAATTTGCTATTTGTAGTTCTTGCTCCGCAAGAAAACACAACTCGTAGTGAATTGTAGTTCATTATAGACGCGACAATTTTATAATCACACCTTCACACATAAAAAAAAACAAAGCAGAAATATGCCCCCACCTGCCCGAAGGTAATTGTGAGGAAATTCTAATGCATTGCGCAGCGTCCATAACGTCGTTTCGCACGTGAGAACCCAGCTTTAAAAGAATAATGTTTTCTTTTTTCTCTCTCTCTCTCACACCGTGCAGCCCATTGCGCCTTTCACCGCCCGTGTCGTTTTAGAGGCGAAGCTGCTTATAACGGCACCCGTTCGTTCCCCGTAGTATGTAACAAGTATAACATTTTGACCTCCAAAGTGGTGCCGGCGAGAGCCTTCTTCTGTGCGTTGTTGAACAATAAAAAGTAGCGCTCAATGTACATGTCAATGGCTGCTAATGGGGAATGAGAGACATGAGCATTCGGCTTTCAGTCAACGCGCAGGCTGCGATCACCATTAGCAGCCATTGGCATGTACATTGAGCACTATCTGACAAGAAAGGGTTGCTACGTTATACTCGCTGGGTGTAACCTCCTTAGCTTTAGAAAGGTTTAGCGAGCGTTGAGCCGCAGTGCCATGAATACAATGAACTTGTATATAACACGAATGAACTCGAGGTGGTTAAAAATGGGAAGTAGATACGAAGCGCAAGCCGTAAGAAAGTAAAAGCCAAATTATCCGCCTCTCATTTCCCATTAGCAGCCATTGCCATGTACATTGAGCACTATCTGACTGAAAAAGTTTGCTACGTCATACTCGCTCGGTGTAACCTCCTTGGTTTTCGAAAGGTTTAGCGAGCGTTCGGCCGCAGTGTCGTAAATACAGTGAACTCGTATATACCATGAACTCGAGGTGGTTAAAGGTCGGAAGTGGACCCGAAGCGCAAGCCGTAAGAAAGTGTGCGTGTGCCACCTCTCGTTTAGTCCTTGGAATGTCCGCTGGATGACGGTGCTTCTATATGGGGAATATATGATGAAAAGATGCGAGATGGTGGTACTTGGAATGTTGAATAGATGGACGAACCGACACACAGAAAGATGCATGGATGGACACATGAACGGACGCAGGGGCGGCTGCATGGACGAACGCAGGGACGGACGCACGAACAGACGCACGCACGGACGGGCGGATGGACGCATGGACGGTCACGCTGACGGACGCAAGCAAGAACGAATGCACGGACGAATTCATCGCCCCACTCTCCATCATTCACTCCGTGGATATGCTGCCATTTTTTTCTATTGCGAGAAAAGTGGTGTGCGTTTCCAGCTCTAGTAGCTAGCGTGCACGGTTAAAAAAATACTATGAAGAGAACAAAAAAAAACATTAGCAGCATATCCATGGAGTGAGTGATGGAGAGTGGGGCGAAGCATTCGTCCGTCCATTCGTTCTTGCTTCCGTCCGTCCATGCGTCCGTCTGTGTGACCGTCCATGCGTCCATCCGCCCGTCCGTGCGTGCGTCTGTTCGTGCGTCCGTCCCTGCGTTCGTCCATGCATCCGTTCCTGCGTCCGATCATGCGTCCATCCACGCATCTGTCTGTGTGTCCGTCCGTCCATCTAATCAACACTCGAAGTACCACCATCTCGCATCTTTTCCCCATATAGAAGCACCGCCATCCAGCGGACATTCCAAGGACTAAATGAGAGGTGGCACACGCACACTTTCTTACGGCTTGCGCTTCGGGTATAGAGGAGACCCACGCCGAGGGAGGCGCTGCGGAGCGTGGCGCTGTCAGTCAATGTGGGGTAGGGAGCCTACATGAACGGCCGTTTTTAAACGGCCGTTCATGTAGGCTCCCTAATGTGGGGAGAAAACTGGTTACTCGAGTGTTGGCCTCCCCGCTGTCCCATTCAACCTGCTTGAAAACGCGTTGCTTTGTTCGCACGCTGCACGCGTTCTGCACGTGTTTTTGAGAGTCTCGCGTCGCGCGCGGTTATGATGTATGCGCTCTGTCCGCATTTAATAGGATGCCGCAATTGAGGATTTCTTTTTTCGTGGTAGCAATTTGGTAAAAGGGCAGCTAAGCAAGTTGTAGCAGACGACGCCGTCCTCGTCAGAGCGAAGTGCGTTTCGCAAGTGAAAGACGACGCTGTTTACGACGTTAGAGGTGAATAAAACTTTCTGTACGTTCATAATTATATACCTGTTTTATTTGCTTTACTCTGTGTACTATGCACTATGTTTGTTCCTGGATGCATGGGTAAGGCCGCTTCTCGTGCTTTAGGTTTAGCGGTTCTTGCACTGTGACTGCTATTAGTTGGGATACCTTAATTTACTAGCACCCACCCAAGTTATCGTGCGGTGTATACACAACACTTCAAAAATAAATGGTCTATTTGGGGCTTCTTTCTGACTCACAACAATAATTGACATCTATCTCGCGTGTTTTTCCTTGCATTATCACCGTTCTCATCGCGGGTACCTTGAGTTCACGAACAGCGTGCGTACCATCATGATGAGCGCCCAGCTTTCAGATAAACTTTTTTGTGTGTGTCTAATCTGCAGGGGAAGAGCACATTGTTATAAAGGCATTTTATCTTGGTTACTATCGAAAATGCACCGTGTTGTTCGGGCTGCCCCTGCACACTACGTAACAACTAGTTCACTGTGTCTGCCAACGGACGTGCAACAACAACTAATGCATTTTTTTCTTTTTTTCGTAGTTGTCCAAGCTTTTGGCAACCACACACTTCCGTCGGCGCTGCGTAGATTTAAAAATATATAACAACACATTACCAATACCACATGTGCACACAGCTTCAACTACTACGTCCCCAACAATATCGAATAAAAGTAGCGGCATAAAATATTTCTTCACTATTTTTTTAACAGTGCTCTAAAGACGGGTGTTGAAAATCTATACTCTTAAGATGGAAACGTGCATCTCCCAGTAACTCGACAGATTAGAGGAACGGTGACGCAGGAATTAACACACGTAATTTTGAATGCATTGTGCGTGTGCTAATGTTTATGAAAAAAAATTGTTTACATACTTTTTCGGCGCACTGCTTTAATCCATTTCTGTCGTCTGCTTGTTTCGTACAATTGGTTTGGGAATCGGTAAAGTTTCACTGGTGGAGTCGACCTCTTCGTGTTTGCATGGTTATTGTGACAGTTGACGACGCAGCGATGTCACCCCCTTTTCTGTTGGGGTGACACCGCGGAACGAGGGACGTTTCACGTGCAGCGCGTGCTTCGCAAATGCGTGGAAGCCAAAGGGAGTGGAAGGGTCGGAAGACTCTACTGTTGTGCGCTTTTTCTGGCAGGGAAAAGGCAAGCGCTGGCGTCGCCGGGCAAACTTGAGCGGGTCTCCCCTATACTTCCCACCTTTGACCACCCCGAGTTCATGGTATATACTAGTTCACTGTATTCATGGCACTGAGGCCCAACGCTCGCTAAACCTTTTTAAAACTAAGGAGGTTACACCCAGCGAGTATTCGCAACTTTCACAGTTGGTGGCGTTGCCATGCGGCATCCGTCGTAACTGTCGTTTGGGGGATGTCCATGCAGCCACCCCATGCCATCGTTCAGTCTGCCTCACTTTGGTGGCTCGCTGGTGTTTTAAATTTTGTCGCTGGCAATTTCTACTACGGTTATTGTGAAGACGGACAGTTACTGCGAGTCGTAGTAACAATGATTTAATCTATTGTTTGCTTTCTGAGCCAGAAGAATAAAAAACTATGTTGGATGCCGCTGTGCAGACGCCGTGCAGTCAAAGGCGAGGTTTCCTGCTGTGCACGAGCCCGGCCGCTCGGTCTCTCCCGGCCGTGGCACAAGCCGCGTTCACAAAGCTGTACACCACAGCAGACGATTTGCCCGGCATTCGAAACTTCTTTTATTTCAATATACGCCGCACACGCGTTTCTCAACACGTAGTGTGGGATATAATACATGCTAGAGTCAATGACCTTCTCAGCAAAGCCTTGACGACACGGTGGCTGCAGCCGAAAATACTACACAGGTCGAAGTGATGGGCACACCGGTGGCGGCTGCCGACGCGCCGGCTGCACGATCCCCTAAACGACAGCCATGTTAAGCTTGCACCAGCGCCCTCTCTAGGTGGTGAAAGTTGTGAATAACGTAGCAACCTTTTCCTGTCAGATAGTGCTCAATGTACATGCTAATGGCTGCTAATGGGAAATGAGAAACATGAGAATTCGGTTTTTGCTTTCTTACGGCTTGCGTTTCGTATCTACTTCCCACCTTTAACCACCTCGAGTTCATGGTATATACTAGTTCATTGTATTCATGACACTGCGGCTCAACGCTCGCTAAACCTTTCTAAAACCAAGGAGGTTACACCCAGCGAGTATAACGTAGCAACCCTTTCTTGTCAGGTAGGGCTCAATGTGCATGCCAATGGCTGCTAATGGGGATCGCAGCCTGCGCGTTAACTAAAAGCCGAATGCTCCTGTCTCTCATTCCCCATTAGCAGCCATTGGCATGTAAATTGAGCATATTTTTTATTGTTCAACAACGCACACAAGAAATCTCTTACCAGCACCACCTTGGAGGTCAAAATGTTATACTTGTTACACACTACAACGGCTACGAGGGACGAACAGGTGCCGCTATAAGGAGCTTCGCTCCTAAAACAACGTTTTCGGCTCGGCGTTGGCGTTTCACAGCGGAGTTTCGAGGACACATTTCAGGATGTTCTTGAGAGGCGCCCAGCCAGTGAACGGTCGAGAGTGAGGCGCGAACGTACGGGGAAGTGGGGCGTAAGGGCTGTTCCATCCACGCGCTTCCCGCACAGCCCCAACCCAAGGCACTGCGCCATGCTCCCGGCCGGGTTGCAGAAATTAGGTGCCTTTTCTCATCTTTTAACCACTACAACCAACGCACGTGCCGGGACCAATACCGCACGCAAGCGGGGGACAAATAATCCAATTGGGAGACGCCCTTTCGCCCTCAACAGCGTCGCCAATTGGCTTATTTGTCCCCGCTTGCGTGTGGTTGGGGTCCCGGCACGTGCGTTGCGGCTGTGCGGGAAGCGCGTGAAACGGCCCTAAGAAGGAGATAGAGCGAATGGTGAGGCAAGGAGGGGCGAAGCACTGCACGTAGCCTCTCCTACACTCTTTCGCACCATATGCTCCGGTTGCTAGGGACGAAAGTAAGCGCGTGCGCCCGCAGCTGTTGCTATGAGAAAGGGAGTTTGAGCGAAGAGTAACACCTGTCGGCGCGCGGACAACGCCGGATGCCTGTCATAGCTGGACTAAGGAAAGCATTCGTATTTAAAAATATGTCCACGTCAGCGGTGGCACGATTTCCATGTACACACTGAAAACAACACCAAATTTATGAGAATGGTTCAAACGCCACAAAATCATTTGGCATAACCAATTCGCGGAACGTTCGATCGTGTTAAGGTGCCACAAGTGCGGTCATCAAGAAGTCAAAATCACGTCAAAACTCGTAGTAGTCTAATTTGTGACTGTGCTCCTAGTAATATACACGCCGTTTCAAAAATTGTCCCAAAAGTACCTGACTTAGGAAAGGAAATATACGCTGCATGCACGTCAGGTATTCGTCGGCTGCCTCTTATACCGCGTTATTCTCACTGTCAATAAAAATGTATTTTTTTAGGATTCCTCTGGAAATCTTCCAATAATTCCTAGAGTGATTCGGGCACTGTGGTACCTTGCGTCTCACCCAGATACGCGAGGTCTTTACTATGTACTACGTGCTGTACTACTATCTACTACTTGTCTATATACTACTTGTCTTTACTATGTACTACGTCCGTCCGCATCGTAACGTTGTCCTAATATTGAAGTGACATATCAACCTTCCTCATTCGTGCTTCGCATTTTATTGATTCCCACTGTATGTGGGATCTGCCATTTTTACAGCGATAGCTGGTATCAGATTGCAACTCGGTTCTCACGCAGCGCCGTAGTTGCCCGCCACCGCTGATGTCCGTAACCACATCGCGCGAATTCAGAAAAAATTAAAGCTTATTTTTAATGACACAGCGTGGCTCGAACCGGTGTCCGCTTGGTACGAGCCCAGTATTCGACCACTGAGCCACGCCGGTGCTTGGTACAGAGGAGGCGCTGTAGGGACTTGTTGCCAAACTTGCCAGGCAGGTCTGATGTCGGGGAAAGCAATCGCGATAATACGACTTATTAAGCGTTTTAAAACAGCGAAAGAACAAGCAGTCGTCGCACAATGTGAATAGCGTAACGAGTCGAATGCTCCGTCCCATTAGAAAAGTTTGTTTTTGTTCAGCTATTAACTGTGGCGCATACTCACTTCAGGCATAATTCTTCATCGTCGTCAGCCACTGCGTGAACAATTTGAACAAAATATCTCGCAATAGTTTAGCGGATACCATGCTTCTCAGAAGAATGGCGAAAAATAGTATAGCGAATGCCAGCCTACTATCCTAAAATTTTTATTATTAATGCTGTAGTGGCCATCGAGCAAGTGTGCTTGCAGCAGTTACCAAATGAGTGTTTAGAAAAAAAGCATTGATTGGTCGCTCTTCTAGCTTTCGCTGTGACTGTGCTGCGCCTTCCGCGTAGGCCTGGCGTTTTGTTTTTTAGGGGCGAAGCTTCTTTTTTTTTTTTTTGGCGTGGCTTGTGCGTCTCCCGTTGTCTGACGTAGTGGGTAACCTGTGGCACATATCCGCGTACCAGTGACACATACCCGCCCTTGGGCACATATCCGCCTGTCCAAATCTTGCGAAAAACGTAGCACGGCATCGTTATCATGCTGTCGGTGTTAACGAAGCACTGACAGCAGAAATGTGGTACATACTCTCGTTTAGTCCTTGGATTGTCCGCTGGATGGCGGTACTTGAAGTGTTCTCTAGATGGACGGACAGATGCATGGACAGACAGACACACGAATGGACGAACGGACACACGTGCAGACGGACGCACGGACGGACGGACGGAAGGAAGCATGGATGGATTGACGAACGCTTCGCCCCACTCATCATCGTTCATTCCATGGATATGCTGTGATTTTTTTTCAGGATAGATTGGGAAATATTTCATTCATTCCTAGAATGGTTCGTTCACTGTGGTATGCAGCATACAGTTACCTTGCGGGACTAGCGACGAGTCAGACGGGCGACAAGGTGGTAGGCGCCACGTGCACGTCTGAACAAAGCGCGCTGCGGGCCAAAACATGGTGGACGCGCGAGGTGAGGCAACGTGAGCCAACGTTTATAAGCGGCGTCGACCCTTTCAAATAATAGTCACACTCTAAGCGGGGGGGGGGGGGGCACTGGTGCGCATCGAGGCATCACTCTACATTTTTCATTTAGGTACCACAACCATCCAGCCCACCGCCATATAGATGGTCCAACGCGGCTGACGCCCCGGCGGCGTGCTGTTGAATTTCTGCGGAAAAACGCATATTAACGCGTTGTGTGCGCTTTTGCAGCCTCAAATGAAGCAAATCATCATTGTAAGGAAATATAGCGCCAGTTTTCATTTGATTACATGTGCGCGAATGCGCACTGTAAAGAAATAAAGAAATGAAAACAGTGCGGCCTTTCAGCGCTAGGCTTTCACCATTTATTAGACAAATATAGTATACCGGGCTTACTGGGATGCCGGGCATACCGTCATAACGGGAGCGAAGTGTACATGCTCAGATACGTACGTTACCCGTACCGCATACCGTACGTGCGCTATTTTTCACATTTAACGTTACCGTGTTAGCGTAGGTGTACGTAGTGCGCGTAAAACAAGTCGGCGCTCACGGACGCCCGCTGCGAAGTGATTTTGGCGTAGTTAAAAGATTCACTTTGTTCGCAGCAAACGACTGTTCAAAGTGGCTTCGCTTGCCTTCAAGCAGCTTCGACTACCGAGTATTATGTATGAGTTGGCGTAGTTTATGAGGTAGCTTCCCATTTCGAATGTGTCTAGGCCTAACTATAATATTGATGTAAACAAATCGGCAACATAAATGTTTTCGCGTTTGGTGCGTGGTTCATAATTATTTACTTTTAATATTACTAAAATAAACTTGTAACAATGCATTGGGTGGTGACACATGCAGACATTCTCGTTTTCTTTTCCTCTTCACTGTTTTTCCTTCTGAAGCTTCCGAAAGGTAACACCACCATTCCAGCTGGGGAACGTAAAATACGTAAACGCTATCCCGCTGAATTATAAGACGCTGTCAGCAACGAACGTTTGCTGCGCGGTAACGCCATTCCCTTAACCTCAGCTATCACGCTAACAGTAAACTATAACTGTCTACTAAATGCAGAGCCTTTCGCAGCGAAATTCTTTGTACTTGAATCTATCTATCTATCTATCTATCTATCTATCTATCTATCTATCTATCTATCTATCTATCTATCTATCTATCTATCTATCTATCTATCTATCTATCTATCTTATTTCTGCTTAGCTCGGCAAGGCTTAGCTTGGTACATCTTTCCGAGCTCCGCATGACTAGGTACACTTGAATCTCAACTCGGCTTTGTTAGGACTAATTGAGATTTGACTTGATTATCCTAATTATTGGCACGTTAGGTTCTACATACCTTAACGAGGCTTAATTAAATTTGGCTATGACTATTTTCACTTAGCTAAGCAAAGCTATCGGCTTGACTTGGCTAGACGTGGCTGCGCCAGCATGGTAATGATCGTGTCTTGTCCATATCGCGAATACGATAAATGGTGGGCACAAAAGCTCTGCTGTAAAACGACGGATTTCGTATAAAAATGTTTCTCTAAACCCCTTCCGAAAACCTTTTAGATGGCTGCTTGAAAATTTCGATACAAAGTAACAAAATTTTCGTTAATGTACGCCCTTGCTCCAAGCACATCCACATTTATATGCACAGGTTCTTATCATCGCTTGTGAAATTACAGCAAACACTCGTGCAGTAGAAATATACAAATACGAGTAAAAATGACGGACACATTTAAAAGTAAGAATAAAGCATGAAGCTCTTAGGAGCTCAGTGCTCCTTGTGCTCGCGGCCTGTCCCATGTCGGTGGCGTGTACACTAGTGTTGCCTCCGGTCGTGCTCAAGGTCGCCTCTCCAGTGATTCCAACAATGCTCACTAGATGGTGGGTCACCCCCCCCCCCCCATGGCATTAGGGTGCCTCGATGTGCTTCTCCGGAACAGGGTGGAGACACTGCTTTTGTGGACGTCATATTGGTTCAAACGGTCGCGTTCATTGTCATTGCCTGGCACGCAGAGAGGGATCGCTTAGCTCCATAGGTCCTCGTGTCTCGCGCTGGTTCACTTGAGGAGCACCAATATTGACATGGCATGACAAAGGCATGTGAAAAACATAAATGTCTACTCATTACATGAAAACTATGACATGTCTTTAATGTATAATCATGACATACGTGACATGCTCAAGGAGCTACAACGGTCGTATGGTAAACTTCATGTCTACAAAAAATTACATGGTATGATGAGACGATGAGCAAAATATACGACTGGTGCCAAAACAAAAAAACAAACTTGTCATGCATGCCATATAGACCATGACATATATGGCCCGTTCATAGAGCTTTCACGTCGCTTTATTACCTTGGTGTACACCAAAATGGACACGACGTACAGGAGCGTATATGGCAAACGTGAATGACCGTGGAAAGCAGTCCCGAAGTCATGGGATCACGACAGAGAATTAAATAAATATCAAAGCATGTCTACGGACTGCATCATGATGAGTGGGGTGAAGCGTCCGTCAGTTCGTCCGTCCTTGCTTGCGTCCGTCCATCCGTGCATCCAGCCGTCCATCCATGCGTCTGTCCGTGCGGCCATTCATCCGTCCGTGCATCTGTTTGTCTGTCCATCAGTCCGTCCATCTAGTGAACACTCCAAGCACCGCCATGTTGCATATTTTGATCATATATTCATTATATAGAAGTACCACCATTCAGCGAACATTCCAAGGATAAAACGAGAGCACAGTCGAACTAAAGGAGCGACACGCGCGCACTCTCTTACGGCCTGCGCTTGGTGTTTAGTTCCCACCTTTCACCACCGCTAGCATGTCACTGCGGCCCATCCCTCGCTAAACCTTGTTTAGAAAAGGTTATTGTCACAAACGTCAATAACACTCAACAAAACATTTCCTTCTTAGACACACTCTTATCATGATGACAAAACAGACGTCATTTACATGAACATGGATATGAGATGACATTGAAAGAACATGTACATTCGATGGTTCACACACACACAACCACAAAAAAATATTTCAAGGTAAACAAGAGACACGAATAAAACATGACTGTGTTTAGAAAAAGTGAGTAACGATTTAGAGTACTATGTACTCTACTATGGGAGAGCTTAAAGCCGTCCCGTAGGCTTGTATATTAGATGCGGAGCACCTAATACTCGAGGCTTGTAGTGCGGCGCCGTCCGCAAGCTTCCTCCTCCTTCTTCCACCATCTGTGCATCCCTTCCTCCTCTACACACCGCGCGCGCTTCACTCCTCCACCATCTGTGCGCCCTTCCTCCTCTACACACCGCGTGCGCTTCTCCTCTTCACGAACATTCGCTAGCTGTATAATGTAGCGCGCATGCGCCGTCACGCTTCGAGAACATCGGCAGCTGACGCGCGCGCATGCGCCGTCGCGCTTCGAGAACATCGGCAGCTGACGCGCGCGCATGCGCCGTCGTGCTTCGAGAACATCGGCAGCTGACGCGCGCGCATGCGCCGTTGCGCTTCTCCCCCTTCTCGAACATTCGACAGCTGACAGTGCATGCGCCGTCGCGCTGTATATATACTCAAGGCCGGCGCTCGCTCGCTCAGTTGCCGCTCGTCGGTTGGTTTGTACGGCGCGTCGACGTCCAAGGTCGCGGTGAAATGAATTCCAACGAATCCACAAACACAATGATCGACGTCCCTTCGACCAGCGCCACCCTTTCGCATACGTGTGTACGTGTTCACTCATTTAACACCCCCTCCTACAACCACGTTAACCAATTTAGCCATCGACCCAAGTAAGTCGCAATTTAACACCCTATTTCACAACCACGTTAACCAATTTAGCCATCGACCCAAGTAAGTCGCACTTTAACACCCCGTTAACCAATTATATGCTCCGCATCCTCCTTAGTGTTCCCCCGAGGGAAGCTGCGGGCAATTTTTTAAGGCTCTAAAACATACGACTAAACCAAGGAAGCTACAACCAGCGAGTTGAACGTGGCACAGTAGCAACCTTACCTGGTCACATAGAGCTCAAAGTGCGCCCTTCTGTTACAAGTTTTTTTTAGTAAGCATGAAATTCAAGGCAAATGTTATTAGAGATTAAGTCACCGATACTCATCTCTGTAAGTTATTTCATCAGAAACAACTATCTTTTTATTGATGTTGAGGGGGCCCGGTCCTCCTCGATTCAAAAGGGTACGCGCGCGCCGCTCCTCTAGTCCGGCCGTGGATGTAGCTACCTACTACTAGAACGACGGCTACTACTACTACTACATACATCGCGGACGCACAACCCACGGCTTAGAGAGCTTCGCCCTCAAAACTCGTGCCTATCCTGTTGACGCAAGGCGACATCACCCATATTTAAAATACCCAAGGTAACATCGCAGAGCGAGAAAGATTCAGAACTGCCCCACCGAGGTAATCTAGTGGCTAAGGTACTCGCCTGCTGACCCGCAGGTTGCGGGATACAATCGCGGCTGTGGTGGCTGCATTTTTTATGCAGGTGAAAATGCTGTAGACCCGTGTGCTCAGATTTCGGTGCACGTTGAAGAACCCCAAGTGGTCGAAATTTCTAGAGCCCTTCACTACGGCGTGTCTCATAATCATATGGTTGTTTTTGGACGTTAAACCCCACATATCAATCATCAAATCAGCGAAAACACGTTTTTTTCCCGTGCTCTCATCGGCCTGTTTTCATTTTTCTTTCTCGCTGCCACTTCGCACCTCGCTGGAAATCGCGGGATTTCCTCACGGTCCGAGAATCCTTGAGACAACTCAGCACTCGTGCGCAGCTCCGGAAGGTGGTGCAGGAAGTACGAGTTGGCATGGGAGCCGGGCCAGCTCCTCCCAAAATGGTAAGGGCCGTTCCACGCGCTTCCCACACAGCTGCAACGCACGTGCCGGGACCCCTACCGCACGCAAGCGGTGGACAAATAAACCAATTGGCGACGCTGTGGAGGGTGAAAGAACGTCACCAATGGGCTTATTTGTCCGCTGCTTGTGTGCGGATAGGTGTCCCGTCACGTGCGTTTCAGCTGTGCGGGAAGCCCTACCGCACGCAAGCGGTGGACAAATAAACCAAATGGCGACGCTGTGGAGGGTGGAAGAACGTCACCAATGGGCTTATTTGTCCGCCGCTTGCGTGCGGTAGGTGTCCCGTCATGTGCGTTGCAGCTGTGCGGGAAGCGCGTGGAACGTCCCTAAGGCAGAGAAAACATAAAACGCATGGGGAAGGATCGTGACGCTGCATCCCAAGTAAAGCTTGCGGAACTGGCGGCTGCTGCCAGGGCAGCCACCACTGCAAGCTCCATCCCTGGCATTTCCCATATGGCGAATCAATCTCGACCATTGCCCGTGGTTGCACAAGAGGAGGATTCCATTCAGGACACCCCTTTCCGAGCGGACTCCACAGAGATTCACACCTCGTCAGTCTCAAACTCCTCCTGGGAGCATCACACGCGGGCCTCGTCACCCACAACATTGGAGACGACTACTGAGCAAATTTGAGAAGTCTCACTGCACTTCTCCGTCACTTCTCTGACTCTCTTGCTCAACCCGGCGACCGATGTCAACTCGGCCTTGGGGACCGAACATGCAACCCCCGCGTTTCCCCACAACAGCGGGGAAACGCGGCTACACGGTCATCTACAGACCAGTGGGAAAGAAGGCTGACTTCCTCACCGCGTCTCGTGATGCCATCACGGCATTTCTTTTCAGTTTCACTGACACCCGGCGCGTCCACGTGAGTTTTCGGCGCGACCTTGTTGGCGTGTACGTGACCCCATCAGCAGACCCTTCGGAACTTTTCGGAGTTCGGAGGATCTGCTACATCGATGCCAAGTACAAGCTCCTCGAGGACGACATCTACGTTGGAGTCATCTATGGGGTTGACAGGGAGTTGGACGCCACTGAAATAGCGGCAAACATCACCTCGGCCGTCCCGGTCGTCTCGTGCGTGCGCCGTGGCAGTTGCATCGCCATCACCTTTGAGGGAACCACCGTACCAGTGGAGGCGTTCCTCTTCAGGCTGTGCAGGCTGGTCTGTCTGTGCCTCCCTCGGTCAGGTCACGAAATTATGCTTGCGTGACGAGTGCTGCCTCCGGTGTGGCGCCAGCCACCCAAACGAACTGTGCCCTTCAGAGCACCCTCGATGCGTCCATTGCAGCGGCAAGAATCTAGCGAACGAGCCACGCTGCCCTTCCTGGCAGAATTAGTGCAAGGCCACCGTCATCCTCGCCTCCTCGGATGGCCCCGTAACGCGCCGCCAAGCGTTGGAGTAAGCGAGGACCGCTGTCGACGACATCGACAAGCGTGGCAGTGCGGTGGTCGTGAAGAGTCGCTCTTTTTGCGACGCTGTCGCTGGTGGTGACCGATCGACTTCGGAAACCGCCAATCACCCTCCTACGAGTGCGCCTTCTGCCTTTTCGAGCACGATGACCCCTTCAACCCCTCTTCAGCATATGCCGGCCTCCTAGTCTTACCCGAAGAACGTGGTAATGGCCGCACATGTTGCGGCAATTCGTGCTGTGCTAGTGCTCCTGCCGACTGACTCTCCGGTTCGTGGACTGTGTGCCGCGGCTCTCGCTGTGCATTGAGACGTCCCCCGCTACGCCTCCGATTACCAAAAAGAGGGAAGACCCCTCAACGCCTTTTCTATCCGGTTCCCTCTTGGCTATGTGTCTCAATCACTTCTCACATGCAGGGATTCGTGCTGGGGCCGGGAAGTAAGAGACGCTACGACCTGCTTCTGTTTACTGATTCATTTAATTTAATACTAACTACAAACATCGTATACCCACGTACATCAACCACTACACAAAATTATAACACATGATTTAGACACTCGCGACGTTCGACACAGGGCAGGCACAAAAGAAAGTAACTGTACCAAAACAATGGTACGCTTATATAAAAACACACGACGACACAAATGATAAAGTTAACAATAAATAAAACCACGCAATGTCTCAACGCGCCGCTTCCCTTCCCGCAAAGCTAATCTAAATAAGGAGCATAAAGTCCGTCTCACGAAAGGTCCATGTTGACGGGGGCTTCGGAGCTGGCTGTTCGAGTCGGGGCTCAGGGCTTGTTCCTGGGGTCATTGTCCAATTCGTCAGCGTCTTCTTCGTATTCGTCATCGTCGCCTTCGTCGTGCCTCTCAGTGATTTCCATCTTAGCCCTCTTTCGTAACGCTCCATTCACTCGCCTCATATTCCTAACTTTCATTCCTCATCGTACCGTTCTTGCCCCAGTCATCATCTCATCGCCTCTCATCGCTATCTCTTCGCACCGTTATCTTCCTTTTCCATTCCGTCTCTCTACCATCTCGAGCTCATCGCATCGTATCTCCGACTCTCTTCGCATCGTCTCGTAGTCCTTTGTCGTAGGACCCGACTCCGCCCCTCCATGGCACCTAACCCATTGCCACTGTTGACACGACACATTTCTTTGTCAGTCGGTGTATGTCATCTTCGACGGCCGCCCCCGCGGCCCGCACCAGTGAAAAACCCTCTCTTAAGCAAAGCCGAGCAAGTAACTATGTACAAACTCAAGCCTCAGAGAGAGAGATGGGCGAGCTGTCCGAAGACACATGAATTACGGGCGAACAATGGTCTCAATGCTCCGACAAAGAGCGTCGTTTGTAATGGCCATCGTCTGGAGTTTGCAGTGTTGTGCCGAAATGTTTCCGGCCGAACCAATTGCCCCGGTTTTTGGTACCCGATGACCCGTTGTCCAGACCAAGTCTCAACGTCTCCATGCAGCTCGGTGTCTCCCGCGAAATTCTCCGCAGCCGCCGCTTCTTCGTCATTCAACGCCGCGGGGGGCCATCCGCGCAGACCGCAGTAGTCCTTCTTGTCTCTGTGTCGTCGTTTTGTTCTCGCGCTATAACTATCGTCACGCAGTAATGAGCCCTGGAGCCACGGAGGCTGACGGAAAGTCAGGCTGGGCCCGGCAGAGGCGCTGGAGCAGGGTCGCATTCCCCGAACCAACAAAAGGTGCTCTGCTGCTCCCCCATGGCACAAATCTGAAGGGTGCGCGCGGATTATTGCCACCGTACGCTGTCACACTGTCTGTAGACAGCAAGGCGCTGCCCGGTCCTCGTGTTTGCGCAGGGACGGGGGGGGGGGGCGAGAATAGTAGAAATAATCTTTCCAGGTACTCCACTCCGGAATGCCCATTCGTTACACCAAAGGTTTTCTTTTCCTTTTTTTATGCGTGGGTTTAGGAAACAAGCGTAAACATCTTGAAAGGACCGGTGTTCAGTCCGTGTTTGCGGGGACGTCACAGCATTAAGCCATCGTACCGAGGGTTTAGACGGCTGTATTACCACATCGAGGCCATATGGACCCCCCCCCCCATTAGCTCTTTTGTTTGTGCTTGGACCACGCGCTCAGGCGAGTGCTTTGCACACTCCTGTCTTATATTGCGCCATTTCGGCTCATTAAGCTTTTTATTTGGTGGAAGCTTTTTCCCCGGCCTTTTCGGTAGCTTTTCCGGACGGTTGGGTGTTGTCGCGGTGTTTCGAGCGCGTGCTGAGGGAGGCGAAGTGAATGGGTCCAATTTTAGGGGCGAAGCTCCTTAGGCCGTGGGCCGTTCCCTCCTCTGTAGTAGTAGCAATAGTATGTCACCACCTATAGTTTATGAGTTGCTCAATAGCTGGCATTGTGTGTATATGTTTTTGGGAATAATGAACTAGATGGCGTTAGTGGTTTTCGCAGCATATCCACAGAGTGTATGATGATGAGTGGGGCAAATCATCCGTGCGTCCTTCCGTCATCATTCATCCGTCCGTGCTTCTGTCCGTCCATCCGTGAGTCCATCCGTTCGTCCGTCTGCACACCCACGCTTCCGTTCACCCATCTGCCCCTTTGTGCTTCTGTCCGTCCGTCTGTCTGTGCCTCCGTATGTCCAGACGCTTCGTCCCACTCACCATCATTCACACCCTGGATATGTTTGCTTGCTTTTTTATTTTCTTCTCTTGGCTTTCCCTTATCTATTCCTTTATTCCAATTACCCCATCCCTGTTACTACCCATTCCTGTTTCTATAAGCTCATTCATTACCCCTTCACTACCAATATTGACATGGCACACAAAGAGAGTACGACTAACATAAATGACTAGTAATAGCGCATAAATCTGATTAACTTAACTTAATTCAGATTAGCTTATTATGGCTTAACGTCACCATGCTCCGGCATCCAACAGGCTAGACACTCTCAATCACTCCAAATTCCTGTGCTCGTGATTTGCTTAATGTGGATTACCTTAATCTGACTTAATCCTCATCGCGTTATTAAGGTCATACTTGGTCCAATAACTGGCAAGGCAATCTCAACTTTCTCAAAACAAATTTATTCAGCTGTATTTGGATTCTTTTAATTCGCTTTAATCCAGATGTGCTTAACGAGGCTATGCTCAGCATCCAGCAGGCAAGACAATCTCACTCCAAATGCGTTCGCTTGTGATTAGATTAATGCCAATTAGCTTATTTCAACTTAATCCACATTGTTTTGTGGCCATGCTCTATCATCCAAATGACTAGACAAACTGAATTTACTCATAATGTCTGTTCAAAATTACATTATTCCGGGTGAACTTAATCCGGCTTCATTTTAGCGAAGATTAATTCTGCTTAATCTGAATTCATTGTCTTGTGGCCATACTCAGTCATCCAAGTGTCTAGGCAATTTTAACTTACTGATGAGATTTTCTCCAGATTAGCCTAATTCGTATTAGCTTATTCTGGCTTACTTCAAGTGAGCTTAACGTGACCATGTTCTGGCATCGAACAGGCTAGACAATCACAACTTATTGCAAAATCACTTCCTCGTTATATAATAAAGTGGATTAGCTTAAGCCGGAATAATCCACTTTGCGTTATTGTGGTTATACTTTGACATTCAACTGACTAGGAAATCTCAACGTACTCATAATCGGATTGTTTGAGAATCAAATTACCTTAATTCAGCTTAATAAAAAGTAATTGGATCAGTTTACTGTTACTATACGCCATGACACAGATGGCTTGTCATTCTCAATTAACCCAGGCTTGTTCTGGACTAGCTTCACTGGGATTTACTTAGTCATGCTTAATCCGAAAGAACATAGCCTAGTCAGGTCTAATCTATCTCATCGCTATGCCACCTCATCTTAGACCGTATTAGCGTGACCCGACATTCCCTCCCCCAATCTTGCGTAATCCCACTTGATAGGTATTTTATTTATTTATTTAATATACCTCAAAGGCCCTCAATAGAGGGCTTTACATGAGGGAGTGGGCAAACAATAAACAATATAGACTTAATAAAACAACGATTCTATGTCATTCCGAAAGGTATCTGTGTTGGAATGGTCAACGATACTTGAGGGAAGAAAATCACAGCATATCCGCGGAGTGAATGATGATTGGTGGGGCGCAGCGTTCGTCAGTCTGTCTGTCCATTCGTTCTTGCATCCACCTATCTGTGTGATCCTTGGTGCATCCGTCCGTTTGTTCATTCGTCTGTCTGTCCGTCCATCTCTTTTTGCGGCCATCCCTCTGTCTGTCCATCCGTCCGTGCTCCCCTCTGTCTGTCCGTCCGTGCGTGTGTCAGCCCGTTCGTCCGTCCATATGTCTAGAGAAAACTCTAAGCACAGCCATCTCACATCTTTTCATCATGTATTCATCATATACAAGTGCCCCCATCCAGCAGACATTGGAAGGACCGCTATTTCGGGCATGTGCCACTGGTGGTTACGTACTACGAGGGACGCACACGCCACGCCATAAGGAGCTTCGCCCCTAATAGTTCCAGTCCCTGGCTGCCTAAGGAAAAAAGGGATATGGAGGGCTGTGGTGCAAGCAGGAGGGGGGTAAACGGCCTTGTGGTGAATTGGGCGGGCAGAGGTCCGATGGGCTGGTTGAATGGGGGAGTTATAATGAAACGCACGATACATTTCGTGGTACGAGGACAGTCTCGAGATCTTACGACGTAGGTCAAGGTTAGGTAAACCTGCCTTTTTAAGGGTAGTAACACGGGTGTGATATGAGTGATGATGATCTATCAGTGATGATTGTTATCGGCTAGCGGTTAATTGTCAAGTCCGAACTCATTTAGACTGCGATGTACAGGCATAACTAGGGTTTTTCTAAGCATACCCTGGATTAATCCGGCGGCTTAATTGGTATCAATGAGTATCAATCAGTGTTGATTTTATCGATAAGTATTGATAGTTATGACAAAGCAGTCTATGCTTATTTAGCAAGAGTTATGTATCACATGTCCTGGCCAAGATTATCTAAGCTTAACGGCAATGTAGCCGAAATATCTGTTCACTTCACATGGCTTAACGAAACGCTTAGCAAAAAGCTTGCGATGCAGCTATGGCGAGACGAGCAAGGATTTTTTTAACAGCGTGCTTACTGCCAGCGATAAAGACATGCACGGCCACATGCTAGACAACTCAACAACTAACCTCGCATATCTTGGTGCTGTCGGTCGGATGCACCGTGTAAGATACAAACACTGTGGTCGGATGCCAGCGGGGGACTCACTCGCTGGATTCCGTGCCGATCGGTTGTGCCCTCGCGATCTCCGACGTCAGCGTAGCTCTGGCCGACTGGGCTCGCCCTACGTCATCTCCTGACGCCGATCTCCGACGACAGCGTAGCTCTGACCTACTGGACTTGCTCTACGCCATCTCCTGACGCCGACAAGAGCTCTCGAAAGTGGTTCCCCGTCCTCGGACTCCTGTGACCGTGTTTCCATCTTTCCTATCTCTCCTATCCCCTCCATATGTCCTTGCTCGCTCGCTCGCTTAGCGCATCTCTCTTTCTCTATACCTTTACTTCTATCATTTTCATCCCTCATCACCCCCATTCCCTGTGAGCTACTGTTGAGGTGTCGCACCCTGATGCAGACAGTTACGGAGCTCACTTTTTTCTTCCTTTCTCTCTTAGAACCACTCCACGGATGCCGGCGGTCGCGTTTCACTTGTGCTTCCCATTTATTTCTTCGCTCACTGTTACGAGGGAAGCGAGAGATCCGCAGGCTTTTCACATGTGAACTAGTACACAGTTACACACAGCAGTCTGCCGTAGCGGTTAAAGAACAGATCTCAATGCGCCAAGAACAATGTGCTCACAGCCCCGTTCAAGCCCTGGCCACTGTGCGCCGCCCAACGCTTTTTAACCAACATGGCTGCCAGGCGGCGAGGGTTCTATCAAAAGGTGTCTCCACCCTATGGAAACAGAAGTGCACGCTCACACTCGATGCACCCAAGGAGGTTATAAAAGAAAAACTGCTGGAGTGGAAGCCGCCTATACCGGCCTACAGTGTACTACCGGCCTGTAGGATCGGGTGAAGCCGGCGGCGGCCATCTTGTGGAGCACAAGAAGCGGCCTGCCAAGAGTTTCGCAGCGCTCGTTGACGTTCTTTCCCGCGTATTTCAACAGCTTAACGGAGTTTCAAGTTATAATTTAACATTGCAGGATGTCAGGTGAGTTGTACTGGGGGTCTTAAGATCAGGGTAACTCTTTCTTTAGAGCTCACATAAATTCAAGTGTTCATGATTTTTTTGTTTCGGCAGTAATAACACGCAGCTGTCGCAAACTAGAAATAAAATTCGTACAAAATTTGCGTTTTCTTTGCTCCATCAAACACGAAAAGAGGAACGAATCAGAAACAATAATACACTGGAAAATCTTGCACGAGACATTGCAGTATGCAACGAACTTACGTACCTAGTGAGTACGGTTTATGAGAAAGCATAATAAGTAACGCTGCCTTTACTGATAGCCTCTTTTTTGCGCTAATGGCTTTGTCGTGCACTTGGAACAGCTCTCCTGCAAACGGCGCTGGCCGCCGGTCTACGGCACCGCGCCTCCAGGTTATGGTTGCCGCTAGCGTGAACCGGCCCTAAGGCGGTATCGATTCGTCTGTGGCTGTATAACTTTTTTTTTTCATAGTGGTTCGTCTTGTCACGGTGATAAATACCCGATATGAGAAATATGGAGGCATTCAAACATTCCTACTTTCTGTTATGTCGTTGAACCGTATAGCTCTCCTATCCTGACTTAGAATTTTACTATTATATCGCGTACGGGTGTTATTGAGGTGGTCAACCGAACCGCAGTTACGCTCTAGATAACTGAGCACCCTGGTCATGTGATTGAAATAAGGTACGTGAGAAGTAATTTCGCCGGAACATTGTAGAAGGTTCCGATTACTCGACCCACATTTACTCCCCTCGTCTTTCACAGTGAAAGTACCTGAGTTGTCATCGTCTCCTTTTGCGCCATCTGAATTTTGATTATGTTTTGGTAGCACAATGGCACTATCAGTGTCGCGTTCATTTACAGTACTCTCGACTGCATATAAATCAAAGAGTCACCGATGTATCAATGCCAAACGCTCTAGTGAAAACTAAGTATTCGTCGCGGTAGATACTAACGAAAGAAAAAAGTTCAAATTGTCACTGCTATGTAACAACCCAGTGTTTCATACAAGGCACAGCAGCGGACAAGTCTGTGTATATAGCGCGCAAGCAGCTGGCCTTGCTCTGCGGCGCGACACCTTGCGGTAGTTGTGGGCTGTGACGTCGCGTGCACAAAAGCATGCGCGGCCTTGCAGACAAGCAGGCATGCTTTGCACAAGTGACAACGATGAAAGGTGTGCTTGCTTAGCCGAAGACCCACGCTCTCTCAGGTCGCTTTCGTCACATCTATATCATAAGACAAAGCGCGTTTCGACTCATAACACACGCCTGCATCAACGACGCACGCTTTGTGGCTACTTGATTGATTGATTGATTGATTGATTAATGTGTGGGGTTCAACGTCCCAAAGTCACCATATGATTATGAGAGACGCCATAGTTGAGGGCTCCGGAAATTTAGACCACCTGGGGTTCTTTGACGTGCACCCAAATCTGAGCACACGGGCCTACAACATTTCTGCCTCCATTGGCAGCCACCGCAGCCGGGATACAATCCCGCGACCTGCGGGTCATCAGCCGAGTCCCTTAGCCACTAGACCACCACGGCGGGCTTGTGGCTGTTTCAAGGCATGCGAATATGTAAAGATATAATGCTAATAGCCACCTAAGAAAAAAAATCTAGACGGCCACAAAGAGTGAGTCATTTATGCAGGCGTGTGTTATCAGTAGAAACGCGCTTCGTCTTATGAAATAGATATGACGAAAGCGCCCTAAGCGCGCATGCCCCTGTGCATGCGACGTCACAACGCGTAACGGTCGCAAGGTGTCGCGCCGCAGAGCAAGGCTGGCTGCTCGCGTGCTATACACAGACGTGGCCGCGGCTGTACATCGAACTATGAACGAATGTTGCGTACTTCTTGAAGAAGCAAAATAATTAGATGTTCATTCTTAGATTGCCCTACGTATCCACTAAACACCGTGAAATTCGCAGTGCGAATGGGTGACCATAAGTGACCAAAACATGCCTGTGACCAGCCCGTTGTCGTCGCAGACCAGCGACGTTCAGTCTAGACCTAGTCTAGACGCATGGCGAACGCCTCCACCCTCCTTTCTGTAGCCTGCTTCTGCGGCTCGACGGGAGAATTCTTGACACGGCCTTACAATGGAAAGCAGCAGTACTTTCGTGGAAGGAAAAAAAATTGGCAGATCGCACGCATAGTGGGAATCGATGATATGCGAAGCACGAATGAGAAAGGTTGATATGTCACTTTAATATAAGCACAAAGTTACGAGGTGAAGCTGAGTGATGCCGTATATGACTTCTGTGTCATGATTATCATGTTTACATGTGTTGTTTACCTTCATCATCTCTTCACGTCACCTGATACCAAATTTAGTATATGTAGAGTTAGCGAAACGGTCACGAGCACTCTATGAGCGTGTGATATTGTCATGTCCTTACATGACACGCGTGACAAGATTATCATGTTTGCACCAGTCATATATTTCGTCATTCATTGACGCCACGTAACACTAAATTTGGTATATGTGGAGCTAGCAAAACGGCCGCGAGCGCATCATCAAGGGCACAATATACCCCAATGTAGCGTAGACGCGCGCGCACGCTGGGCACAGCGATGCTACATTATCGAAACGCGAGTGCTCTATAGTCTGACGCCAGACGCGACCGGCGCGACCGGCGCGACCGGCGTCCGTCGGCACGGCCCAACAGCAACCGGTGCGAAATGCGACATGCTGCATTTCACGCCGACGCGTTACTCAAACAACACTGCGTCTTCCCCTTTCCGTGACGGAGGGAGGGACGCCGGACGCTCTGGAACGTGCGTGCGTAAAAGCGACGCAGTGCAGCGCGTGCCTGTGCGTACATGGCATGACCGGCGTCTGGCGTGGCAACGCCAGCGTGATGCAACGAAATGAACGCCAGCGAGCACGCACACCGTGTCATGTCGAAATGTATTGGCGCCTTGACTGTGGCATGTAGTCATGTGCTTACATGACACGCATCTCATGGTTATCATGTTTGCACCAGTCACATACCTTCGTCATCGATTGGCGTTGCGTAATACAAAATTTGGCATGTGTGAAGCTAGCGAAACGGCCGCGAGCGTATAAAGAGTGTGGAATGTAGTCATGTTGTTACATGACACGCATGTCGTGATTATCATGTTTAGATGTGTCATTTATCTATGTCATCTGTTCGCGTCGCATAATAACGAATTTGGTACATGTGAAGCTAGCAAAACGGCCATGATCGCATCATGAGCGTAGCTTGTAGTAATGTTGTTACATGACGCGCATGTCGTGATTATCATGTTTGCACCAGTCTCATATCTTTGTCATTCATTCACGTCCAGTAATACCAAATGTGGTATAAGAAAAGCTAGTGAAACGGCCGCCAGAGCATCATGAGCGTGGCGTGGTGTCATGCTGTTACATGACACGCATATCATGATTTTCATGTTAGGGTATGTTGCTTGTGTTCGCCATGCAATCATTCCATTCCATACCAGTTTTGCAACATGCTATGTGAACAGAACCACCACAAGAGCTGCAGGACCATGAACTGTAAATCATTACATTCATGACGTATACATGTCATGATTTTCATGTTATGACTAGTGCGATATGTTCTTCACACAGTCATCGTATGCCACACCAAGTTCGGTATGGATACTATTATCGAAACGGCCAGGAGAGCTAAAAGTCGTAGGCGGCTAGATAGATAGATAGATAGATAGATAGATAGATAGATAGATAGATAGATAGATAGATAGATAGATAGATAGATAGATAGATAGATAGATAGACAGATAGATAGATAGATAGATAGATAGATAGATAGATAGATAGATAGATAGATAGATAGATAGATAGATAGATAGATAGATAGATAGATAGATAGATAGATAGATAGATAGCTGGACGCGCTCAATGTCGCCGAAGTTCGCTAAGTAATGTTTCGCATTTTAAAAAAAGACCACTTGAGAATATATATGCCAAGCATTGACTTCGCCTCTCGTACACCTTGGGCTGAAATTCCCAAAAATGAGCATGAAGATACATAACGCGCAAAACCATTTTTTTTTCTCGCTACGTTGCAAGCTTCGCCAACAGCGCTGCAGCCTTTTCGGATGGATGGATGGATGGATGGATTGATATGGCTGTACCCTTTAGATCGGGCGGTGGCTAACGCCACCAAGCCGTAATATTTAGTTAACCAAAAACTACATTTTTTTCTCTTTAAATAGTGAGGTTGAGGACTCGTATTTTGAAGGGAAAGGTTTAAATAATTTTCACTCGTGCCTTGACTTTAGCCACCAATCAGATAACCTCTTTCTAGTTTAGTCTAGCCGCTTGAAGTCTATTTTGCCCTCTCTGTCCCTAAACCCCAGTGCTTGGAAAAAACTCTGCGCCATCATCCTGAACTATAGGGTGAAGCTCTTTACAGTACATTTTCAAGTGTTCGGCAGTTTCTTCTTCCTCTCCACACGCACTGCATACTGTGTCTACCCCTTCGTATACGTCCCGATATGTCTTGGTTCGCAGTGCTCCCGTCTTGGCCTCAAACAG
The DNA here is from genome assembly GCA_013436015.1 of Rhipicephalus annulatus. Classification (NCBI taxonomy): domain Eukaryota; kingdom Metazoa; phylum Arthropoda; class Arachnida; order Ixodida; family Ixodidae; genus Rhipicephalus; species Rhipicephalus annulatus. The sequence continues at coordinate 9,104 of WOVY01011738.1, read as the reverse complement.
TAGAGAACTACCCCGAGTATTATCATAAATCCTTTCCTTGGCGATTTCCAACTTGAAAGTTCGATAGATCTCTAGTGCGGACTTCTTAATCATGCCAGTTCTCCACATGTTGGTCTCAGCTTCTTTCACCTTCTTCTTAACAGGTATTTCTTTTTGGTTTGGCCCCCTGCTGTTTTCTAAGTATTTCCCAGTCAATTTTTTGGTTCGTTTCCTCCATTTTGTATCGACATTCTTCATGTAGAAGTAGCTGAATACCTTCCTAGCCTAACGCTTCTCCCCCATTTCTCTCAATCGCTTCTCAAATTTTATCTTGCTGCTAGCTTCCCTGCCCTCAAATGATGTCCATTCTATATCACCTTGCACTCCCTGATTTGGTGTATTCCCGTGAGCTCCTAAGGCAAGCCTATCTATTCCACGTTGCTTAATTTCTAATCTTGCTTGGACTTCTGATCTCATGCACAAGACCGAATTGCCGAACGTCAGCCCAAGAACCATGACCCCTTTCCATATTCCTCTCACAACATCGTACCTATTGTAATTCGACAGTGCCCTGTTTTTCATCACCACTGCATTCCTGTTACCTTTAGTCGTCACGTATATTTCGTGTTCCCTTAGGTACTCGGCCCCATTGCTTATCCATACGCCCAGATATTTGTATTTCGACTGAAAGAAGGAGCGCCGTGGTGCAGAGAAAAGAGCGGACCACGCCCACCTCCGGGAACGTGCGCTCTCTCCGCGCGATTGGGACCGCCGGAGAGAATCCCGCCGCGCACTTGCCATCTCGGAGGCCATGTTTTTTCGAATATTAAATGCGAAGTATTTCTTAGCGAACTTCGGTCACTTTGAGTTTTATATCTACCTATCTAGCTGCCTACGACTTCAGCTATCCTTCCCGTCTAGATAATGGTATCGATACCAAAATTGGTACGGCATAACATGACTGTATGGCGAGCAAAATTGACGAGTCATAACATGAATATTATGACATTTATGGCAATAATGTCCTGATTTACAATTTATGGTCTTGTGGGGGTTTCGTTCACATGACATGTTGTAAAACTGGTATGGTAGGACATGACTGCATGGCGAACACAAGCGACAGACGCTAACGTGGGAACCATGTCATGTAAGTCATGAGTCATGACTACACGCCACGTTCAACGTGCACTCGCGGTCGTTTCGCTATAGCTTCACATATACTAAATTTGGTATTACGCGACGTGAATGCATGACGACGGTATATGACTAGTGCAAACATGATAATCATGAGACACGTGGCATGTTAGAACATGACTACATTCCACGCTCTTGATGCGCTCTCGGCCGTTTCGCTAGCTTAACATACACAAAATTTGGTAATACGGGACGTGAACGAACGATTAATTTAAATGAGACGTCCAAACATGATAATCAGGACATGCGTGCCATGTAAAACATGACTACTACCTACGCTCATAACGCACTTGCGGCCATTTCGCTAGCTCCACATATAACCAAGTTTGGTATCACCTGACGTTAATAGACCACGAAGGTAAATGACACGTCCAAACATGATAATCATGACAAGGAAGTCATGTACGACATTATTTACGTCCACCTCGTATCATTGTGCTGCTTTTGAAGTGACTTATCAACCGTCCTCATATGTGCTTCGTGCATCAATTCCCACTGTACGTGGGATCTGCTATTTTTATAATAAGAATGCTCACTAGATAGCGTGCCATCGCTCATGTGGAGGCGCACTGCATCACTCTCGGCACGTCCGCTTCCTTTCTCTTCGCCGCGAGCTCATGCAGTGATCACATTTGGTCACCGCTCGGCCGCATGTACAACTCACAAGCCAAGGCCGCGCTGCGGTGGGCTCACAAAGTAGCTACAGCTTGGCTCTCCTCCAAGACCCTGCATTGACAGTCCAGAAGGGCGAAGCGAAGAGGGCTCGCTCGCAAGCAAACGCAGAGCTACGGGTTGTGTATATAAAACTATATGGTTAATCAAAATGTATATAGTGCATCCAATTGTAAATTAATAAACATTGTGTATGTGACGTATATAACGTTGGAAATCCATATATAATGATAGCAGATTCGTACGGAGGACTGGCAGGTTACCCGATTATATCCAAATATGTTCCTCTAACACAATTCACTCTGGGGATAAAGCGGTGATTTTTTTTTGTGACGCAGTATAACGAATATAGACAAACTGGGAATAAAATAAAGGCGCCAAAGATAGCCAGGGCCACGCACGATAGGCTGAACCACGAATCACAATTTTTGCACCAAAGCGCTATACATAAATATAGTAACCGCAGATATGAGCCTTCATAAAGAAAGGAATAGCGAAGCCTTGCCAGAACATTCAAGTGTCTTTGACGAATAATTGGCCTGCCAACTTATCTGCCACCCACAAACTCATCCATCTAATGTAATGACCTTGTGCGCACTTGTGCGCCCATTGTTAGACGTGAGAATCCTCCGTTGATTCATGTTCATTCGTTCGAAGAAGTTGGCAAACATTCTAGTCGCGATTTTAGAACTACTACTACTACTACGATTTCCCGTTGAGCATAAGCTCATAGAGCGTTCTCTTTGCATTGAAAACTCTATTATAACGCATCTCTATGGCTTTTCCCGTATCGCCGTTAGCGAAATACACCCTTTCGCAACGAATCGTCATCGACATACAGAGGGCAGCCCCTGGTTTTCACTTATATTATACGGTGCGTGAGTATACTTTGATATAACATTCTAACTCTCTGCATGCTCCGAATTAATTGGTTATTGGTTGTCATCACTGAAAAAAAGGCTGCACTCGCTTTTGAACAAGAAAAAAATGTGCACCAGTAGTTTAACCCTCCTGGTACGTACATTGTTGTATTCTGAACCCTGCTTTTTACTGCGAACAGGCGGCCACTTGCGGTCCCTAAACAAAAAAAAATCCTTTCGTTTGCTTTACGAAGCGACCGCTTTATTGATGGTACAATTTAGAGGATACATCTTTTCAAAGGGGCCTTGTAACACCTTTCTAATAATCGAATAATCATCGAATGTCTTGAATAAAGAACTCATTATCTCGTGTATAATATTTCCGCAAATAGTTTTAAGTGCACGCGTAGTAAGCCATTTGTCGCATGCTTTAAGCGCTTTCTCACAGCGAACGCGCCGCTGGGCATTGCAAGATAGCCGTTCGTCAGCGCTTGTAATGAGAAGGAGCGCTTTTATTTTTGTATGTGGTGTGTGTGTGTGTGTGTGTGTGTGTGTGTGTGTGTGTGTGTGTGTGTGTGTGTGTGTGTGTGTGTGTGTGTTACCGGGCATAATTTGAGAGTGCTTGCCAAATGTGCTCCACCCCATTCTTATTCTTCTAGTTACTTCAATCTCGTGGTTCGGCTCCGCGGTTGTTACCTGCCCTAAGTAGACATAGTCTTCTACAACTTGAAGTGCACTATTACCTATATCGAAGCGCTGCTTTTTTCTGAGGTTGTTTACATTACTTTCGTTCTATACAGATTAATTTTAAGACCCACCTTTCTGCTCTCCTTGTCTAACTCTGTAATCATGAGTTGCAATTCGTCCGCTGAGTTACTCAGCAATGCAATGTCATCGGCAAAGCGCTGGTTACTAAGGTACTCTTCAATAACTCTTATCCCTAACTGTTCCCATTTTAGGCTTCTGAAAACCTCCTGTAAGCACGCAGTAAATAGCATTGGGGAGATTGTGTCCCCCTGCCTTACACACTTCTTCATTGGTATTCTGTTGCTTTCTTTATGAAGCACTATGGTAGCAGTTGATCCCCTGTAGATTTCTTCCAGGATGTTTATATATACTTCATCAACGCCCTGATTCCGCAGTGTCTGCTTGACGGCTGATATTTCTACTGAGTCAAACGCTTTTTCGTAATCTGTGAAGGCTATGTATAGTGGTTGGTTATATTCTGAGCATTTCTCTATTACCTGATTGATAGTATGAATGTGGTCGATTGTTGAGTAGCCTGTCCGAAATCCTGCTTGTTCCTTTGGTTGATTGAATTCTAATGTTTTCTTTACTCTGTTAGCAATGACCTTTGTAAATAGCTTGTATACTACAGAGAGCAAGCTGATCGGCCTGTAGTTCAAATTCTTGTCATCTCCTTTCGTATGTATTAAGATGATGTTAGCGTTCTTCCAAGACTCGGTACTCTTCCCGTCAGGAGACACCTCGTAAACAGGGTGACTAGTTTTTCTAACACAATCTCTCCTCCATCTTTCAGCAGATCTGATGTTACCTTATCCTCACCAGCAGCTTTGCCTGTTTTCATGCTCTCCAAAGCTTTTCTGACTTCTATCATTACTGGTGGGGTGTCATCTGGGTTACTGCTAGTTCTTATACTATTAAGGTCGTGGTTGTCCCCGCTACTGTACAGATCTCTGTAAAATTCCTCTGCTATTTTAACTATCCTATCCATAATGGTAGTTATTTTGCCTTCTTTTTCCCTTAGTGCATACACCCGATTTTCGCCTATCCCAAGTTTCCTCTTCACTACTTTGACGCTTCCTCCGTTTTTCAGAGTGTGTTCAATTCTTTCCATGTTATACCTTCTTACATCGGATACTTTACGCCTATTAATCAAGTTCGAAAGCTCTGCCAGTTCAATTTTGTCTGGTGTACTTGAGACTCTCATGATTTGACGCTTCTTAATGAGATTCTTCGTTTCCTGGGAAATCTTGTCAGTGTCCTGTCTAACTACACTGCCTACAACTTCCACTGCACACTCCGTAATGATACTCGTCAGATTATCATTCATTGTATCTACGCTAAGGTTAGTTTTCTCACGAAGAGACGAGTACCTGTTCTGAAGCGAGGCTGTGAATTCCTGTACTTTCCCTCTCAGTGCTAGCTCATTGATTGGCTTCTTGCGTATCAGTTTCTGTCGTTTCTTCTCAAGTCTAGGGCGAATTCAAGACCGTACCATTCTATGGTCACTGCATCGTACCTTGCCAACCACTTCCACATCCTGCATGATGCCTGGGTGTGCACTCATTATAAAGTCTATTTCGTTCTTATTTTCGCCATTAGGGCTCCTCCATGTCCACTTATGGTTTTCTCGTTTTCAGTAGAAGGTATTCAAAATTCTTAAATTATTGCGTTCTGCGAATTCAACTAGTAGCTCTCTTCTGGCGTTTCTAGTACCGATGCCATGGTGTCCTACTGTCCGGTCTCCAGCCTGCTTCTTCCCTACCTTTGCCTTAAAGTCTCCCATCAGTATAGTATACTGTGTTTTTACCTTACTCATTGCCAATTCCACGTCTTCATAGAAGCTTTTAACTGAAGCGTCATAATGGTTAGAGGTAGGTGCGTGAGCCTGTATCACCTTCATCTTGTATCGTTTATGCAATTTAATTGCGATACCTACAACCCTTACTTTAACGCTATAGTATTCCTCTATGTTGCCAGCTATGTTTCTGTGGATTAGGAACCCCACTCCCAGTTCTCTTCTGTCAGCCAAGCCCCTACAGCAAAGGACGTGCCCATTTTGTAGCACCGTATAGGCCCCATCTGTCCTCCTAGCCTCACTGACCCCTATTATATCCCATTTAAAACTCTCTAGTTCCTCAAATAGTACAGCTAGACTTCCCTCACTAGATAAGGTTCTAGCGTTAAACGTTGTCAAGTTCAGGTTCCAATGGCGGCCTGTCCGGATCCAGCGATTCTTAGCACCCTCTGCTGCGTTGCAGATCTGACCGCCGCCGTGGTCAGTTGCTTCGCAGCTGCTAGGGACTGAGGGCCGTGAGTTATTTGACGTATGCATGTGGGGGTTAGTGGCCAGATGCTGCACCAGGGTGGCCAATCCTTCTCTGGTGAGGGAGTGCGTTCCCGGCAGTGGTGTCCTGCTCACGAAGGTTTGGAGGGGAACGTCGTGGCAGGACCGTATAGCTCGAGGCATCACCAACCGAGCGACGGCAGGCCACGACGTTGAACCTCTTTCCAATTCGCGTGACATCCTCCTCCAACAAAGGAAGCAACGAAAGGAATATGGGCTTCCACATAAGGACTTGGATAGCCAGCAAAGCAGGGATTGGAGACGCATACAAACCAATAGCTTTCCCCAATTTGTACAATCTAAGTAGAATATATCCCACAAGATATAAAGACACATGTCCATGGTGTTCACAAGTACCAACACTCAGCCACATAACATGGGAGTGCACCCAGAGGCCCACACACATCGACAGCCCACACATCACGAAGCAACCACACATGTTTCACAGGCAGTGGGAGGCATGGCTTGCGGACGAGGACAAGCAGAGCCAAATAGCTTTGCTTGACCAGGTCCAGCGAACCGCTCGTGCCAGCGGAGCCCTGGACTGAGGGCCCGACCAAACTGCCTGCATTTCAAAATTTTTTTTCTTTTTTTTCTGAATAAAGTTTCTTCCTCCTCCTCCTCCTCTTCCGGCAGTGGTTACCGCTGAGGCCGCACCTCAGGCCTCTTAATGAAGTTCCATCACCACGCGGATTTTTTTTATATGGTTGGGAACTGCGTGGTACCAGGATTTGAACCACGGACCTTTTGCGTGCGAGGCGGATGCCCTAACCACTACGTCATCACTGCTCCTATCCTTTTAATACCTCCTCACCCCCATCCCTCGTGAGCTACTGTTGAGGTGTCGCACCCTGATGCAGACAGTTACGGGACTCACTTTTCTATTTATTTCCCTCTTATAAACATAAACGCTTCCCCACCCTCGGCTACTGCGAGAGGGTGCGTTGAGTGAGGGTATCGTGTTCCGGCGGAGACCACGGCATACAGCAGAGCGCACGGGCTTCCAGCGTGCGCATAAACTTTATCTCACCTACGAGCGAGAATTATCGCCAGTGTTCGGGTTGAAGTTAAGGACAATATTTTTATTACTCCATTTATTTTGGTTCAATTCGCAATAGAAAGCGGGAACACTGCTCCTTTTTCCTAATAAGTCATGGTAGAGTGGTACCCATTTATCTGTGGCAATATTACTTTTTATTGCGGTTCATTTTGTCTCCGTGCTAAATACCTCGATTACAAAAATATATAGGCACTCTAGCACTCCTTTCTTGGGATTTGTGTAAGGTAATCTGGGCTAATTATCGTAATTGAATCGCATTTTTCTCCTATCCTGACCCATAATTTTACTGTTATATCATGTACGACTATATAATAGGTGGTCAACCGAAGCGCAGTTACGCTCTATATACTTGAGTATCCTGGTCATGTCATTGAAATAAGGTACTGATAAGTAATTTTGCCAGAACATTACAGATGACTTCAATAAGCTGACCTACATTCACTCCCCACGTCTTTGAAAGTTAAAGTGCCTGAGTTGTCATCGTCTCCTTTTTCGTCATCTGAATTTCGATTATCTATTGGTTGCACAATGGCAGTATCAGTGTCATGTTCATTTATTGTACTGTCGACTGCTTTCAAATCAAAGGTTCGCACATTTACCATAACAGTGACTTTCTAATGGAAACTAAGTATTCACCGATGTAGGCTATTAAAGAAATAAAAGTGCAAATTGTCCCTGCTATGTAACATCGCAGTTTTTCATACCAGGTACTTCAAACTCTGAACGCGGGTTGCCTACTTCTTGAACAAACAAACATTTCGATCTTCGTTCTTACATTTCCAACGTAATCCCACTGAACACGGTAAAATTCACTCACTGTGAATGAGCGACCACAAGGAACCCAAAACGTTTTCCGCCTGTAACCCAGCCTGTGGTTCGTCGCAAAACCGGCGACGTCACTCTTCACATAGTCTAGATTGGCATGGCCGACAGCCGGCAACCTTCCTTCCCCTTGTATCCTGCTCTAGGTGGCTCGACCAGAAGAGTATTGCCTTGAAACGGCGTTACAATTGAAAGGCAGGTGCTGGTTCCATGAAAGCAAAGAACATATGAATCCCTTCTTAATTGAGTGTACACTGTGAGAGAGCAGACGCTGACACTCTTCTTCACTTGGCATCTTGTTGATTCGGGGCTGTATTGTGTTTCTTCGCTTGTGCCCTCCATACTATACAGCCTGCGAACTTTGAAAGGTAGTAAAGTAAGTTTCTAGCACATGCGGGCTTCTTGCAGAGGCATCGTAATTAAAATGGCTCCAATTTGAGTGGCGCAAATCTACAGCAAAAAAAAAAAAAAGCACATTTGAACATATTGCCACAAGCAGTAGTGGGATTGGGGCACAAAGCGGTAGAGGGTAGAGGGTCCTGCCTGAAAGAAAAGACTACGAAGTGGATAGAGACTGGGTCTGGATAGAAGTGGATAGAGAGAGTGGGTACGAAGCTGCTCGAGGACACTCGAACACGCAAGTAGCTGGTCGTGCTTGCTCTAGGGTTTGGTTTTGGCCTAAGTTTGTTGTAGTAGCTGAGGTTTATTTGTCTTTATTAGGTTGTTGCTATAGTGCTTTTACAGCTAAGTAAGCGCTTTTTAGCGCTAGAAAGATCACTTAGATGCAGTTTTCTTCACCTGGAACAGGGGCTTGCCTCTGGTCTGCTTCACTTCCGCCACAGGAAATACCAGTGGATCAGTTTTACGCAACGGCATTCCTGCAGTTCCTGTGGCCCTCGTCCCTAGCAATGACGGCTTCATTCGGATGAAGAATCCGAAAGTGATCCAGGCGGAGCTTAGAGCTGCGACGTCTCACTTTCACAGCATCACAGAGGTCTGCCAGTTCGGCAGAGGTGGTATTATTCTATGTTTTTCATCTGATCAGCTCTGTGTCCAAGACCTATTGAAGTGCTCGAGTTTCGCGACCAATCCAGGGGAGCGCCTTTATTCCCCCGCATCTGGCATGTGTGAAAGGTATTGTTCTGGTGGTGTCGATTTTAACTTAACCCCGTCTGAGGTATTAGATATGTTTTGCCGTGACTGGTGCTATTTCCGTTTTATAGGTGGTGCACGACTAGTAGAGAAGCAGAAGACGCCGACTGAGTCGGTAATTGTAACCTTTGCTGGAGCGAATCTCCCAAGCGAAATCAAGGCATGGCCACTAATCAGAGGTGTAACCGCTATCACCGCGACCACTCCAGTGTACGAAGTGCTGGCGATACGGTCACACTATTAAAGGATGAGGTCAGAACTCAGACGCCGAGTG